>PVIC010001828.1:0-85219 GCA_004025085.1 Thryonomys swinderianus | reverse complement strand
CTGTTGATTTTTGAGCATTTACCCTGTATCCAGCAACACTACCAAATTTGGTAATTAAGTCTAGCAGTCTCTTGGTTGAGTTTTTAGGATCTTCAAGATAGAGTATCATATCATCAGCAAATAATGCCAGTTTAACTTCTTCCTTTCCTATCTTTATTCCTTTTATATCTTTGTCCTGCCTGATTGCTATGGCTAATGTAGAATCAATCTAAGAATGTTGTTCCCAAATAACTCTTCTAAAAAAACCATGAAAATTCTTTAGGATTCCTTTATAAGGAGCTCATTCCTTTGGGTCTTAACATTGCATGTGCCTTGGAATACCCTTCAACAGAACACATCTCTGTGAAAATGCCATATTGATTCACAGATGCATAAATACATATAAAAAAAGAATTGATTTCATGAACTACACTTATCTGTACTATAAAAAGGCACTAAATTACAAGAAAAGAAAGGGTTGTAGATAATTGGGAGAAACAAGTGAGTCATGGACACTAAGGTAGTGTTTATTTCACCGTTTGACTAGCAAAATTAAATGTTGAGATTCAGTAAATCATTTCCATTTAAAATTTGTTTCCTCCATTTTCTATTACTACAGCTGAATCACAAGCTTGACACTCTGCTTGTGTTGTAACGTATGGTCCAAGGGGAAAAACATTGAGATTCTGGGGCAACTTACTTAGATAAACTCAATGCTGTTATGTCAGATTTAAGAGGTTCAGATTTACTTACACGTAATTTTCTTAAAAGCTAGAATAATTTTAATTTTACTATAATTTTCAGCATCAGACACCGAGAATTTTTGGAAAGTAATCACAGAAACATAAAAAATAATAATCTGATGAAAATCTCCAACAACCTACATACCAGAAGCCAAAATTTCAAAAGTGTTTTAAAGACAACAATCCATTCTCCACGTTCTTACCTACTAAGAAATGTTATACATACTGTACATAATTCAATTGAAAATAAGGTGTTTGAAAATAATAACCATTTGAAGAGAAGTCATTAGTAAAAATGACATTCAAGTTAATTGAGAAGACACAATAACAGAAAGCATGTTACATGTCAGTCTAAATAATATTTTATTTTTGCTTATATAAATTTTCAGCAGAGATAATTTGTATGTATTTTCTTCCAACATGTAGCTTCATTTTTACATTTTAGTGTTTTTTTCAACCAATATTTATAAGCTTCATTTCCCAAGTTAGCAAGCTAATGGCTAATTGGGTAAATACCTTACTAAGCAATTAGATTTTTTTTTCATGCTTACCATTAACACATTTACATCTCCAGGACAGATTTGTTCTGACTTCCATATTGGATATGTCCCACTGTCTATATTATAACATACAATTTATTTCACTCACAAAACATAGATTTTACTGTGAGTTTCCACTATCTTAGAAATTAGGTAGCAGCATGCATTCATTTTAAGGTAGAAATTGAGAAGATTCATCCCCAGAAGAAGGCTTTTCCCAATATTCTCCTCCCTTCAAATTTAACTGTTCAATAGACTGTGTATCCTGATCAATTATAGGTGAAGTAAGCAATAATTACTTCCCAGTTAACCTAAAATTATCCGTGTTTTTTGTAAGTTAAACAAGTTTCTGCCGGGCTTGGTGGCTCAAGTGAGTAATCCCAGCACTCGGGAGGCAGAGGCAGGAGGATTGCTGAGTTTGAGCATTGCCTGGGCTACAGAGCTACAGAGAGAGCTCCAGGCCAGCCTGAACTACAAAGTGAGACCCTGTCTCAAAAGAAAAAAATAAAAATAAAAAAATAAGTTTCCTTACAGAACAGCTAGAATTTTGAAATGTTAATGTAAAAATATCACTTTCTTCCAAAATAACTACTCTTTTTTGTCAACAAGGTTTCCCTGAAAATATTCACATGAAACGATGTCAAATAAGTTTAGGTTTTTTATTTATTTATTTTTTGCTATATAGACAAGTAAAAAGTAAATATAATTAACTATCATGATTTTAATAATAGTCATACCTACACATATAGTAGATTTTTAAATCTTTATTTTAATTTATTTAACTGACAAATCATATAAGTTGTACATATTGATGCTATTTAAAGTCACGTTTGATACTTGCCTAAAATGTTGTCCATTAAATCAAGCTAAACATTTTTACCTCTTCAAATTTGCTGAAAACTTTCAAAATAATTTCTCCCAGCTCTTTAATTATATGGAGCTTTGTTGTTAACTACAGTCACTGAGCTGTGTGATACCATGCGGGAACTTCCGGCTCCAGTGTAACTGTAATGTAGGATATGAGGAACAGCCTTTTCCCACTCTCCCACTACCCCAGGCGTCTAGTAATTGCTTTCTTTCTGTTTCTATAAAACCAGTTGCTGTAGTTTGTGCATTTGAATGTGCCTGACTTACTTACCTAATGATTTCAAATTCCACCCATGTTGCTGCAAGTGACAAGATTAAGTTATTTAATGGGTGAACATTATTCTGATGTATACATATTTTCATTACCCATTTGTCCACTGATAGAAAATTAAATTGTTTCTATTTCTTGGCTACCGTGAACAGTACTTAAATGATCATAAAAGTGTAGATGTATCAACAAATTGATTTTAATTTGTATATATACCCAGTACCTGGATTGTTAGATCATATGTATATATATGTGTGTATATTTTATATTTATAACAACAGTGTATAAGGATCCCCTTTTCCACATTTTCATAGATACTGTCATTATTAGTCTTTTTCATAATGGCCATTCTCACTAGGATTAATCCTAGCTCACTGTGATTTTTAATCTGCATTTCCACAATGACTAATGATGAGTAATTTTTCATGTATTGATGGTTGTTTTTGTGTCTCCTTTTGAGAAAGACCAGTTAGATCTATTTCCCATTTTCAGTTGGCTCATTTGTTCTTTACCAATTAAGTTTTGATTACTGTGGCTATCAGCTTGTGGCTCTCAACTCCTTGTCATATGTATACATTGAGAATATCTTTGCTCATTGTTCAGGTTGTCTTTGTATTCTGCTGATTTTTCCTTTTCTATATAAAAGCTTCTTTTACAAAAATCCCTTTTGTAAAATCTACATTCATTTGTTGTACCTTTAACATTTATTTCATTTGCTTTTATTTCCAAAATTTTTAAAATTTATTTTCTTGTTCTCTTCCTTGATCCATTTATTTTTCACACAATGAATTGTTTACTTTCTATTTAGGTATAGTTGCCAAAGTTTTTCTTTTTATTCATTCCTAAATTTACTGCACTGTCTCCAGAGATGATACATAATAAATTTTTTTTTAAATTTGTTGAGACTTGTTTTGTGGTCTCTCATGTGTTCTATCTTGGAGGATGTTCAATGTTATGATAATAAAAGTGTGTGCACTGTGACTACTGGACAGGGTGAACCAAAACTGCTTAGTTCAAGGCAGCCAGGAAGCAGAGCAGTAGAGAGGAAAAAGAGAAAAAGAAACACTATTCAAGGCATAGAAACACTATACCAGGCCGTTGCTGCCTGACCCACCCACCTACACCCAGAACTACATTTCATGAACCCCCGGGTAGCTCTGATACAATCAAGTTTATTTTTCCTTCTCATTAATGTATTTATTTCTGTGCTAAGAACTTCTTTAAAGCATTTCTAGTAGAACAGGTTTAGTGAAGAGATCATCATATTTCTTTCCCAGTTTGAGAAAGTTTCTGTCTTCCTTTCTCGTTGTTTCTTCAGATTTGCTGTGTAAAGCATTTTTCAGTAAATATTTTTTTCTCACAATTCTGTACAAACATCATGTTATTCTCTCTGGCTTCCTCCTCTTTATGAGTTATGAGTTATATAACTTTTTTTTTTTGAGACAGGGTCTTGCTTTGTAGTTCAGGATGGCCCTGAGCTCACTATGTAGCTCAGGCAAGCCTCGAACTCAGCAATCCTCCTGCCTCTGCCTCCCAAGTGCTGGGACTGAGTTATATAACTTTTACTTACATCTTTGAAATTTTTTCTTTCCAAAGAAGAAGAAAGAAGAAAAAGAAGAAAGTGAAGAAGAAAAGCTTTCCTCTTTCAGCCCTAAGCTTGCTTATAATGTCTCTTGTGTAGTAAATATTTACAACCCCACTTTGTACACGTGCAGTTTGAGGCCTGTCAAATGTTAGTTTCTTAGTCATGAACCTGAATTTGAGTTAAAAAAAAAGTTATCTAACTTCTTAAAGCCATTGTCTCTGTAGAAAATTGCTTCTTAACACAATATTGTGTTTTTCTTTTTAACATTTCATTGAAACTAAAATAAAGGGTCAGAAATATTCTTTTTTGTAACCTGAGCCAACTGAGTGAACCATGATTTAAATTTCCTGTGGAGATATTACCACATGTAGTCTCACCAGAGCCTTCACAAACTTTACAGCTATGTTTTACTGACCTCCCTGTCTGACCAATATTTCAACATCTACCTTAGCACAAACAATTTGGCAGTTAATGAATCAAATTCATTTCATTATAATCTCTGAAAATTCAAGCTTCACTCTCATGACCTGTTACATGTGAAATTCAAAATCTCAATCTCCCAACTTCAAATACAATTTCAATTGCAGTAGAACATTTTTTGCCAAAGAGAAGAAATATTTTAAGTAGTACTATTTTTAAATCAAGAAGGAGACATTAGTTAACACATAAATAATTACCTAGAACTTTTATAATCCAAAGGAAAATATCCCAAAATTAGTTTCTTATTTTTGTGCTGCATTGGCAATTTCTTACTCTTGTGTCATACTATGTAATTTGGATGATTTTTACCAGGAATAATAAGAAAATAAAGTTGGATAATTTGAGAAAAGGAGAATAACGAGAAAGTGTTACGAGTCTAACCTGTTTGTATTGTTTTTGTTATTTTATGTTCTGTGCTACATTTCCCAAATATCCTCAAAGAATGACTTGGTGCTTGAAAAGAAAAACCCTAAATTTATACATATTTGCTTTCAAATTCTGATTCAGTAATCTGCAAATGAAGGATAGATGATCTTCATTTTTAACTAGTATGCTTAGTGATTATGACCAAAAAGATGACTTTCTATATACTCTTCAATTAATGTTTTTATGTTAGAGGATTTCATTAAAATAACATTTTAATGTCATATTCATGCTGGACTGAAAATAGAGTCAAATGGTGTCATCTAGGTCCCATGTCTCCCTCCACAAACAACCGGAGAAGCAAGTAAATAGCTTTACCTTAAGCACATTTGCCCTGGAATTGAGCAAGAGTGAGACAGACACATGGTAAGATACCAAGAAGGAATAACAACATAGAGAATGGAATGAAATCACCTACAGGAACTCCTTGTTGGAAAGGAAAAGCAAATGGGAGATTCCCAGTGGATACTACAGATGCTAGCAACCTCAGCAAGTGGAGGATTTCACAATCATCAGTCATAGAGCCCAGTTGAGTAAGGTATGTGGAATCTGCACCATTGATTTCCCTCTATGAAGAAACAAGTCTCTTCTCCAAACCCTAGAGCCCAAGCGGTTGCATCACAACAACATACGGGGGCAGAGTTGCAATGCAAGCCCATCACAAACTTTGCAAGTTCCATTCTGCACACCTAGACAGACCCATGCCATGATCAGCATGCAATCTATTACTGAGACTGAGGGCATTTGTTCTGTGCTAAATGCCTCCTATTACTGCCACTGCTCAAAAATTTTTTATTGGGCCCCACATTTCCAGTACCACCATTCTCACTGCCAGACTGGACACACAGTTGGTACCTCGTGCTCACTGTTTCTACCGTGACTGCCTCGTTCACTATATTATCCTTCTCCAGCATGGAGACCTGAAATCAAGCCAAGGTCCTGGACCAAAGGTGAGTATGACAGTTGCAGAAACCATAAGGAGCCCATACTACAGTGTCCAACTGGAGCCAATGCAGCATATCTATCAAATCAGAAAAACATTTACTATGAAATTTCTATAAATGTGGGAGGTAACTGATCTGTGTAGTGTGCAAGTCTCAATGTAGCGTCCAAAGAAGTTTGAGAAAAAGCAAGTAATAAGACACCACCAAATGGACTCCAAATTTTCTAGCCACAGACCTCAAAGAAAAGTGTCCTGATAAATGTCTGGTAAAGAATACAAAAGAATGATAAAAAGCACTCTCATTTCAGGGAGTTTTAGAAGGCAACAAGAAACTAATCCAACAAAATGATTGAAACAATTCATAAAATACCTGAGAAATTCAGAAAAGAGAGGCCAAAAAATCCAAGCAAAGACATTAAAAATTTTAAATTCAAATTAAAAAGTGTGGCTAAAACCCTTAACAACAAACTATATGAAGCAGAGAATTAAATTTGGTCTACTAAAATACTGTACTCTGACCAGAATAAAACAAAACTGACAATACTAATATAACCAGCAAAACTATCATTAATAATTGAAGACAACAAGAAAGCAACACAAGAACAACAATAAAAAGTAAGACGTGTCCATGTGACCAAAAACTAAGGATATTCACCCTCATCACACTGGCTTTATAAAGATGCATAATGGAATGGTATCTAGAAAAGCAAAAGAAAAGAAAGTGCCATCATGAAAGCAGGGGCAAGTATAAAATTCAGTAGAAAACCAGATATATAAAAAATACTGGAGAAAAAAATCAAACCACATCAAAACAGAGAATTATGAAACATGAAAGTTAAAAAATAAATAAAATTAATAATAATATGAAAAAGAAAACAGCAAAATGATGAGCCTGTCTTTAAAATCAATAATAGTCTTGAATGTGACTGAATTAATGTCCTCAATTCAAAGATACTACACTGCTTAAATAGACTTTTTTAAAGAAGAGTTAAAGATATGCTGTCAACCAAAAATACATTTTGCCAGTTAAAACAGAAAGATGGAATAAGATATATTCTTCTGAACAAATCAAAACAAAATCAGAAATGTATAAGCATTAAAGATAAAAATTATAAAGAGTAAAAGAGAATTTCTAAATAAGAAGATCAATACAGCAAAAGTTACAGTTACTTCAAATGTATATGCACCTAATGCCAAAGTACCCAATACTGTAAAACAAACATTATTAGATTTAAAGTGATATTACAATGAAATAACAATGGGAGGTATTAACTCCACTTTCATCTATGGACCTATCATACATACATACACAAAAAACAATGAAAAAATCAAAGTTAAACTATTCTGCCTACTAAACGGAACTCCTAGACATTTACAGAAAGTTTCAGCAAAGAATAGTTTGTTTTCATCAGTGCATGGAATATTCTCTAAAATAGAGCATGATTTTAGGCATCAAAGAAATTTTAACAAATGATTAATATCATTTTATGTGTGATCTCTGACTACAATGGGATAAAGTCACAAATAAAAACTATCAAAATAGGTCTAATAAATATACAAGGAAATTAATAAAGTTCCTGAAAGTGAAAATGTGATAATAAATTGACAGATATATAAACTTGTGAAAAGAGGACACTCAAAGAACCAATAAAAACGACAATATGTAGTGATCAGTGAAAATCAAATCAAACCCACATGAAACTCCATCTTTCCTTCATTAACTTGTCTATATATCTATATATATATCTATATCTATATATCTATATATCTATTTTTTGAGACAGGGTCTTGCTTTGTAGTTCAGGCTGACCCTGAGCTTACTATGTAGCCCAGGCAAGCCTCGAACTCAGAAATCCTCCTGCCTCTGCCTCCTGAGTGCTGGGATTACAGGCATGAGCCACCACACCTGACACTTGGTATGTGGAATTGATTGCTGGTGGGTGTGAGTCACCACACCTAGCATTGTATGTGGTTACCGGGATCAAACTCAGGACCTTGAGCTTGTAAGACAGGTGCCAGAACCACCGAGCTAAATTTCCGGCCCTAACTTGTCAATATTTTTAAAAAGGAAAATGTTAACAAGGATGTTAGAAAGAAGAATTTGTTTGTTTGTTTGTCTGCTTCCTTGTTTGTTTTGAGACAGGGTCTTGCTTTGCATTTCAGGGTGGCCCTGAACTCACTGTGTATCCCTGGCAAGCCTCAAACTCTTGGCAATCCTTCTGTCTCTGCCTCCCAAGTGCTAAAATTACAGACATGAGCCACATGTCTGGCAAGAAGAATTTGTTTTATCAATAATTTCATACACCTTAGTGACTAATATTTTTATTCATCTGATTTTAGGAATAAAACAGTATTGAAAAAATGTAATTATATATTTAATATATGTGTCTAATGCATGAAGACTTGTTTTTATTATTTAAATGAAAGAATACAATAATTTTAAATGCTATTTTGGGAAATTAAATCCTTCAAAATTTTACCATTTTTGTGTACCTTGAAATAACAAGGAACATAGCTTCTATTTATTACTAAAATATTTAAAAATAGCAACTCAATTATTCTAAAACATATTTATATAATTGAATCACTTTATAAGATCAAACTATCCCTGACTCTTTTTTGAAAAATATCATTCTTTTCAACATTTAATTTTCTTATAAAATTAACCTTCAAATGCCTCCAAAGTTGAAGTATGCTTTAAAAGTTATCATCCTACTGGGCTTTTGAGACTGAATTTTTAAAAATTCCTCATAAAATTCTGGGCTGGAGGGTTAGCTCAGTGGTTCCAGTGCCTGGCTCATAAGCACAAGGGCCTGAGTTCGATCCCCGGTAACCACATACAAGGCTGAGCGTGGAGACTCACGCCCACCAACAATCAGTACCACATACCACAGTGCGGGCCTGGTGGTTCATGCCTGTCATCCCAGCACTCGGGAGGCAGAGACAGGAGGATTGCTGAGTTTGAGGCTTGCCTGGGCTACATAGTGAGCTCAGAGCCAGCCTGAACTACAAAGCGAGACCCTGTCTCAATAAATAAATAAACAAATAAACAAATAAATAAAAATAAAATTCTACATGACTTCAATAGTGGGTAGACAATACCAACAAACACATGGGACTAGTTTTAAGATTGCTATAAATTTTCTTGAAAGGAAACTCAGTAGACTGAATTAAATATATCCTTTCATTCACTTAAATCATTTAATCCAAAACAGATTATTTTAAAATCAACAGTCCTTACCAAATAACTCAGTAAGTAGATACACAGTAGGCATCTGTGAAAGGCGGCAACGGGGAAGCTAGATTAACTACTTCCTAAGGCTCAGCATCTGTTCTCTGGACATACTTACACAGTCCCAAGCTATTCTTCCCAAGCCTCCCATGTGGTGACGTAAGTGGACAGTTTAGGAACAGTGTGAGACATTCCCCTCTGCCATGGGAGGCTGGCAGGAGTCAGCCAGCCCGAGGCCCTACTGACCCTTACCACTTGCTTCTATCATGAAGCATTCCACATGATCTTTGAAGAGAAGTCATTAATCATATTTTATATTAGATAAATCAAGAAAAAGACAGTTTTCAGATTTAACTGCCAAATGAAGTCAGAATTCTGTTAACACTTCATTTATATCAAATATTCATAGAGCCATGACAATAGCTGGAAGTACTAGAAAAAAATAAGCGAGAACAAAACCATGCTGGTCTTCATCAAGGTAATTTAGAGTGATACTTCTTTAAAAATGAAAGACCAGATGTGCGGGTGCCATATGACTCTAATCCCTCCACTCTGGGAGGCTGAGGCAGGAGAATCATAAGTTTGAGTCCAAGCTGAGAAATTCAGCAACTTAATGAAATCCTGCCTTAAAACAAAAAACAATTTTTATAAAGGAGAAAAATGTATCTAAATCAGGGAAAGAGCCTTGTGTTCAAGCAACAGTATCACCAAAGAAGGAGAGAAGGGAACAGGGGAAGAAAGGGAGAAAAGAACAAGAGAAAATCCAGGGGCCGAAGGGTTAGCTCAGTGGTTCCGGTGCCTGCCTCACAAGCGCAAGGGCCTGAGTTCGATCCCCGGTAACCACATACAATGCTGGGCGTGGAGACACGGCCACCAACAATCAACACGCATACCACAATGCCGGACGTGGTGGCTCACGCTTGTAATCCCAGCACTCGGGAGGCAGAGACAGGAGGATTGCTGAGTTCGCGGCAGCTTGCCTGGGCACCACAGTGAGCTCAGGGTCAGCCTGAACTACAAAGCGAGACCCTGTCTCAAAAAAAAAAAAAGAGGAAACCTAGCACCTGTGCTCACCTAACCAGGATGTGTGGACCACAGTGGTAAGGAAGCAGTCTTGCAAACAAATGAATCTTGAAACAAATTTGGTTTCCTACAAATTAAGATTATGTACTCTGTAATCCAGTTTTCACACTTACCATTTGATCTCTAGGAATTCTTTATTCCAAGTGGTCCTGAGGGTACAAAGAAAGGACTTTAATTGAACATGATGCACATTACGGAGCAGGAAAGATGGCCAGACCATTGTCTACAATATCAGTTAAAGCACGACTTTAATTGGGAAAAGACAAAATCATACACACCTTTCACCAGGCTCACATAAACACTCAAAACTCACGGAGCTCTAGCGAACATCTAATAAATGTTATCTATCTATTCCGTTGTTATTGATGTTCCATGTTGAAGAATAGATCCGAGGTCTTGCACATGACAGGAAAGCACTATAGCACAGAGCCACATTCCCAACTCACAAACATTACTTTACGTCAAAAATATTCTAGTGAAGCTATACAAATATCATGGTAAGTTAAATACCAAATTCACCCCAGCAATTCCTCTAGACAGGAAGGAAAGGGAAAGAACCTAAGAGGGTGGGTGCCGGTTTCAACCTTATGAGAAATACTATAGATGGCTGTTATTTTGGGTGGAATCATGTTACTTGGTGCTTTTGTTTTCACAGTTTACTGTAAAACACACAAATGCAAAGTAACATAATGAAGAATATTCAGTTTGATCTGTAGTAGGTTTGTTCCATAATTAGATCTCCTAACAAAATTCCTACAGCCATTGCAAGCTCCAAAGCAAATAAAGCATAAACATTAAAATCGGATACTATTTTAAAGAACTTTTAATGAAGATAAATACAAAAGAAAAATATATATATATATATGCATCAAAAGGCTGTTCTTGTCTCATTATATAGCATACCAGTAAATACACCAGGAGAGAAGAAAAGGAAAAATACAAAAGGGACTTATGAATAAAGAATGTATCTTTCACAGATAACTAATAAGATATCTAAGAAAAATAATAAGTTGCATTTCATAATTAACATTAGTGTCGATAAATAATTAAAATATCTGATTAATTAGTATATAGACTTTATAGCAATAATGACTATCACCTTGACTTTTGAAAAATAAGAGATAATAATTTCCTTCATGCAGACTAACTAGACATTAGTTGCATTAATTAAGAGAACTATAGCATAGTCAATTAATTGCTGATATATGCTATAATTGACGTCTTATACTTTAGTTAACTAGGTTTGGAATCATATCTGAAGCTTTCTTGTGCTTTGAGAAATATTTTAAGAGAAATTAAAGTGTTTATTTACAGATTTGTATGCCTTCCATCTAACAAGATTCATTTTTAAAATCTGATAAAAAAAAACCCTTTGCTATCCATAAAATACTGTAAAAGAAAACTGTGAATCAGGCTAGACACACATTTCAAAGTACTGATGAGCTTGCAAATCGCTTTGAATGGCTCACTCTTGAGTTACCATGACAATGTTTAGCACTTCCGCAGTGTTTGCTAACTTCAAAGAGCCTAAAAACTTTACTAACTAATCGTTACGCTACCCAGGGAAAGAGTGATAAGAAACTTCTTGAAGAGAACAACTATATAATTGACATTCCTTTATATAGAGTTCAGAGTATATGCTGTTTTGTTTCCTATCTTTCTATTTCAATAAATCTTCAGAGAGATGATATCCATATGTGAATGTGTGATGCATGGCTATCCACGGCAACAAACTGATGTACACTGCACTCGATCGGCAACTAAAAGCTGACAATGAAAGATATATGTACAGCCAACACATGAAAAACATCTGCTACATTCAGCTGTATTTTCTTTTTTCATTCATTTTACATCTTATTCTCAGATATTCCAGAGTGGGCTTGTTATATTTGAATAGGCTCAACCATTGGGAGATATGATTCCTTTGTAAATTTTTATAACCATTTTCTTTATTCTGAAATATATTAAAATTAGAAGTCTATAAATTATACTTAATAGAAGACCATATGGGAAAACTTCCCTAAATGAAAGAATATTTAAGTATTGTATTAAGAATTCTCTCTCCTGTGATTCCCTTGTCTCTGCAGGTAGCTGGCAACAGGGGTCTACCAAAACAAACCTACTCCAGCAGTAAAGGCCAACACTGGGTCATTCAGAAGAGAACACTTTCTGCCTGAAAAGTACTATACATCATTTCCCTGAAATAGGATAAATTCTATTCCAGTTTTGAGGATTAACTGAAAATTCATTTGAAAGTTAGTCCTTTTACCTTTTACTATGAAGAAATTGTGGCTGCCATCTAATTATTTTTTTCTGTATTTAATCTTTATAAATGGTGAGAATTACCGAGGTTTATACACACAGAAGCAACAGTTTCACAAGACCATCTGATGTATTCATGAATTATACTTCTACAGTTCTTTATGTAACAGAATGGTATGTCAGCTCACAAAACACAATTTGTTTTACAGTTTTGAAAAAGATGGTCATGTTTGTGTTTGGGCAGGAAAGATAGCTGTGGTCATATTTGTCCAATCCAGAGATTTAAAAAAAAAAAATTGTCAGAAGCCTCTGTTTGTGAACGAAATTGCAAACAAAAGTGTCCATGAACTGAGGTACTATAGTGTATTTGCATAGTAGCTTAATTATTGTTCAGTAGATGAGCTATTGTACAAAGACTCTAAGAGATCGTTGGAAAGAGTGAGCATAATGTAAGAAACATGATTTTCTTATGCATACAGTTCTTTTTTAAACCAAAACTACATAGTAAATATATCAATTTTATTGTCAAAGACTGGTACTGAGTAACTTTTACTTCTTTTTAATGTTATCAAATATATTGAATTGTTTCATGCATTTAATTTAGTCTCAGTTATGTATAGATTTTTTTAGAAGATGGGAGATATCTTTTTTTAATTGAATTCTTTATTGGTACAATTTATATACATCTCAAAATCACGTATAACATTGGGGAATTTGTACCAGTATATGACACAAGTTAATTCTCATTTTTATCCATATCCCCACCCACTCACACCTCCTCACCCCCTTTATACATGCTCTTTTATTTTCTTTCTGTATCATATTTATTCCTTCCCCTCATCACATTCCCACACCAAGTTTCCTATAGAAATTTTCCACTCTATAAAAGCTGTCATACTTTCTAGAGCTCATTTGCATCTACAGGTGTTCATGCCAAAGAGAAGATCCGGAAATTGTCTATCTGTGATTTATTGATTTCACTTATTAGTATATCCTCCAGGTGTCTCCATTTGCACCTAAATGGAATATCTTTTTTTTTTTATCAGAACAGAGACAAAGATATCCTCTCTTAGTCCCAGACTTGTCAAAGAAAGGAAAAACACATCTAATGCTCTCACTTTAAGACCTAACTTTAAAATTAAATTTAAAATAAATAAATTTAAACTTAAGAAAATCAGAATAATGAAAGTTAGTTTTCTGGGGATGGCACTGCTAAAGCTTAAAGATGCACCTTAATGATTTGGTTGTGAGATTCTTGACATGATGATGATCAAACTAATTTTAACATTTAAAAGGATTTGTCCTAGGGAAATCTGACCCAATATATCTTCTCGTTATGTGATGGCCGAAAAAAATCTGGCACAGGGCCGGAGACTTAGCTCAGTGGTTCGGCACCAGCCTCACAAGTGCAAGGTCCTGGGTTTGATCCCCAGTAACCACATACAGTGCTGGGTGTGATGACTCGCGCCCACCAGCAATCAATACCACATACCACAGTGCTGGGCATGATGGCTCACGCCTGTCATCCCAGCACTCAGGAGGCAGAGACAGGAGGATTGCTGAGTTCGAGCCTTGCCTGCACTACATAGTGAGCTCAGGGCCAGCCTGAACTACAAAGCGAGACCCTCTCCAAAAAAATAAATATAATTTTTTAAAAATCTGGCACACAGGCAAGATAAAGTTAATGCAAGAAGATGCAATTTGCATTTACATTAAATTTTTCTGATCACGACTATTCCCATATTATGGTTGTGCATTTCAACAGGTTGTTTTCTTCTTTGAAAATGCATACTTTAATTTTAGTTTAATAGTATGCATGCTATACATGATACTTACATTCCTTGTAGGAATTTGATATATGTATATAATACACTGTAATTCATTGTCATCCCCTTTCCCTTTCCTCCTTCCCCATCTCTTGGTCCCATTCCTTTTGTTAGGTGCGTGTGCAGTACACAGTGCTTACATTCCTTGTGTGGCCTTTGGACATGTACTTAACACAACCGAATTCCTTTTTATTATCTCCTGTCCTTTCCCTCCCTTCAGTCCCTCCATCTCCTGATCTCCTTCCTCTTCAAGAATGATCCCCTCCCTATGCCCTATCTTTTCTTTGGCTCTTTACTATCTATCACTTACTATCTATATCTTTTATTTTGTTCTTTATCTTTACCCTGGATTGCTCATGTTAGAAAAATCTTGTGAGGGTGTGGGTGTAACTAATTTCTCTTAACATTATGGTTTAAGTGGGCACCCATTTTGTTTTTGTTGTCTTTTATCAATATGCATGTGTGGTAATACTGTTTACATTCATCTCAGGGAGTGAATACGTGTACATAATAGTGTGTTTCTTTTTTAAATCCACTTCCCTTTCTAACCCACCTCCTTCCCCCCACTTCTAAATCCTCTTTACACGAAAATGCTTTATCTTTGAATGTAGATTTATCCCTACAAATCATTTGTAGTTCTTGAGCCTGTGACAATATATTAATCCTGGAAAACTTGCTTATGAGAGATTCAACATGAAAACCTCACAGAACACCAATGACGAGACACCTCTCAGGTCTCATGAAATGGTTTAACCTGGGGTGAAGACGATGTACTGTTTCTTCTCTCTGGATCTCTCATGTGTGATAGAGTAAGCTAAAAAATGATGATGAGAAAGTGCTAAATAAAGAATTCAGTCGCTGGTGTCCAAGTTTTTTGTTTTCTACCTTGTAAAGCCTTTATAGCATCTCTAAACCCTCATTAAAATGTGTGACCCACTAGAACCTGATTTTGCTCCACCACGTGGAATGCACCCATGCAGTGGCTGCTTGGGAATCCGGTGTAAAGGTAGACACCAATGGAAGGTACCTGGGTGCAGGCGACACAGTGCCAAATACTGCACCCTCAGCAGCTCCTGAAAACGTGGAGGAATATTGCTTAACTAGTGCTCTGCAAAGAATTAAACAAAATAACATTACAAAGCATAAAAGTGAAATCAAATATACAACCGTGTCTCTGAGATTTTAGCAAATCCTTTAATATCCCAAATCAAATTATACTACAAGGCTTATACAAAACTAGTTAAATAAAAACTATTCAATTTCTAGTTGTTTTCATCACCTATGAAAATAAAGATTTCATGATAGCCAATTTTACATTATAAGAGTATTTGACTTCTATTAAATTCACTTGTTTGGGCAAAGAAGTTTTTGTCTGTGGCAAGGGATGATGCTAACATCGAAGGATTCAGTTATGATCTCCCTGTACAAAACTAACAAGAAAACTTTTTACTCAAGATTCTTCCAGCCGGGAGCTCTTTCCCACTGGGTCCCTAAAAACGGCACCTTCAAACACGAAAAGCTGACCAGTGCCATTAAAGATTTTGGCACAAATAATATTGCCAAAAGGATCCTCATTGGGGGCCGGAGGGTTAGCTCAGTGGTTCCGGCTCCTGCCTCGCAAGCAGAAGGATCTGAGGTCGATCCCCGGTAACCACATATAATGCTGGGCGTGGAGACACGCCCACCAACAATCAACACCGCATACCACAATGCCGGACGTGGTGGCTCACGCCTATCATCCCAGCACTCGGGAGGCAGAGACAGGAGGATTGCTGAGTTCGCGGCGGCTTGCCTGGGCACCATAGTGAGCTCAGGGCCAGCCTGAACTACAACGCGAGACCCTGTTTCCAAAAAAAGAATCCTCACTGGAGTAGAAAAAGATCCTGGAGATTCTTCCCTGTGGTTTCAGAGAACCTGAATTCCATTTTTGACACTTTTCAAATCTTATTCCAAAACATAAAGCATAAATACACTCTCAAATGAAAACGTAGTATGTACAAATGATCACAAAATACATTTTTATTATCCATTTCTATAATCTTCATCAATATTGTTTTATTTTCATTTCAGGTGTTAACAATACACCGCAATGCTTTCTTTTAATATGTTCTGGAATATTGAGCATACTTTATTCTATTGATACCCAATATTGATGTCTATTCTTTTGGGAGGGTAATTCACTTATATCATTCTTTTAGTAAACAGAAATTACATTTATTCAAGCACACATTTGTTTCCAATTTACCTCACTGTTTGAGCTGATGGCACATTCTTTTTATAGACACATTTTCTCTTGACTCACCATGTAGTCTCTGCACACTGGACAAAGAGAAGTTTTGTGACTTCACGTCTCTTTTGGCAAACGATCTCAAAACTAAGTTTTTCTCTCCTATTTTTAAGTCACTGCCAACCAAATTGCATAACCAAAGGTGACCCAAAAGTAACTAAACCTGTTTCCAATTCATGTTCTCCTGGGTCTGTGGCATTTACCATATTAACTAGAACTCCTCTGGATTATGGAGATGTTAATAAAGATTAGAGTGAACAGTTCTTGGAGTCGAGTACGGTTTCTAAAAATTTTCAGATATGTAAAATGTAAAGGCTGAAAAAGATAATGGAAGAAACCTTCACTACAAGACTACCGAAATGTGTAAGATTTTTTATTTCTTTAGTCTGCATTGCATACATCTCTTCAAACAGAACAACTCTTAATATATTTTTGGGTACTTTCTCTGCAATTATGCTAACAAGTATCATGCTGAGAAAGGATTAATCCTGATGGACAATCAGAGACAATGCTTCCTTCCTGGTAGAAGGTGAGAAAAGATGTAGGCGTCTGAGCTGCAGTTATTAGACATAGCCGCAGGAGGCCCATCTGACCAGTTAGTGAGCAACTGAAGAGTTCCTGAAAGTAGAGAAATTGCCCAGTCACTAAGGCAGCCTCCTCAGTGCGTCAGAGTCGTAACACCTTGGGCTTTGAGGGTGGAAAACGGGCTGCGCACATTTTCCTGACAGTTCAGTTTAGTGTTCATCCATCAGCTTGACAGCTGTGACACCTGGCCAGGTAAAACCTCCCAGGGGAATGACACATTTGGCATAGCAGCAGGACATGGGAACCTGTGAAAGCTGAAAGAACAGAAAACATCCTTCACAATAAGAGCCTACCTGTTTGGGCCCATATGGACAGAGAGAAAGGAGAGAAAAACAGTATTTTAAATGCAGATTGCATTGACCTACATTGGATTCCCTTTAAGGTCCCAGAGAGTAGCCAACAAAATGATAGAAATGATTGGACAAAATTCCCACGTTAACTTTTAAAGATGTTATTGATGAGTATATATTTTCACATTTCAGTTAGTATTTCATTATTACCTTCTAAAATATTTTTCTTCATATCAAAGTCTGAAATCTATAAATTAGGTAAGGTTTATTTTCTCTCTACTGTTAATTATTTACATTAATATCAAAATTCAATCGTAACATCCTCAAAATGTTTAAGTAGCTTAAGTAGTATGTGCTGAGACAGACAGAGAGAGAGAGAGAGAGAGAGAGAGACATTAACATTAGAAAACTCCAAGTCTCCAAATGAACTAATCATACAACACTAAGTAAACATGCCTAAGTCTGAGGAAGATGGGTCAGGTTACATTCCAAAAGGACAACATGGAATGAAAGCACAGTCCCTTTGAAATGGGTGTCTAATACAATCATTTTTAATGTGCCTCCCAGAGATTGCTTAAAGGCAAAGGTGACCACAAGGCCAGTGGTACATGGTTACAAGTCGTCTTTCCCAACATCTGTGTAAATAGATTCAAAGAACTAAAGGCCACAGTTTCAGAAATTAAACTAAAAAAGGCCATATCTATAACTACATACAAAATCACTCTGTCTACCCATTCTTCTTACCCCCTACTACTTCTGGTGCTATTAAAGAAAAAGAATGTCTGAAGACCACCAAGGAGAAAAGGGGCAGAAGGAGGACATGGGGATAATTATTTTCAAGGGTGCCTTGAAATAGCAGTTAGTTCTTTTTTTCCCCTATAATGTATAGAACCTCTATCAGTGCCTATAAATCTAGTTGATGAGCTCAGACCAGTTTTGTTCAAGAAAAAGGGTAGTTTTTATCGATGATCTCCATTGCTTATTATCCTATTTTAATTTTTAAAAAGATAGCTAAATATGACACATAGTAATGAGATATTATGTTGCTAGTGATTGTGAACACTAAGGCAATAAATGTGTTCAACCCATTTTTTAGCCAAAGCTTAAAAGAGCCTTTTGTATCTATGTATCTTTAATGTACCAACCTAAAATGGATCTTTTGCAATCAACTTGAGAAACACAATAATATTTTAATCAAAACACAAAAGATCCACTGGGCCAGAGGTTTAGCTCAGTGGTTCCAGCACCTGCCTTGCAAGTGCAAGGTCCTGAGTTTGATCCCCAGTAACCACGTACAATGCTGGGTGTGGAGACTCACGCCCACCAGCAATCAATACCACATACCACAGTGCCGGGCGTGGTGTCTCACGCCTGTAATCCCAGCACTCGGGAGGCAGAGGCAGGAGGATTGCTGAGCTTGAGGCTTGCCCGGACTACATAGTGAGCTCAGAGCTAGCCTGAACCACAAAAGCGAGACCCTGTCTCAAAAACAAACAAAAAAACACACAAAAGATCCACATAACTTTGTAGTAAGAGAGGGAATGAATACAGGAAGTAAAAGTGTTAAAGCTGGTATGCTTTAGCTTTTATATCACACATTCTCTTATAGGAGGTGGTCAGAATATAAATAAAAAGCAAAATAAGAGATAATAAGAAATAGCGAGATCTGTCTCATATGAAAGGGAATTGGAAGAGAGGAAGAAGGAAAGAGATATTGGTGAAACAAGAGGTAAGCTGGACTGTCAACATGAACTAACCCCACATGAAATGTAAGCATTTTATATGCCAAACATGAACTTAAAAAATTAGACATATAATAATAGCCATAGCAGTTACTTAACTCTGTTCAGATATACAAAAGGCAATTAAATCACTGGAATATAAAAATGAAAAATTAAGACTCTGAGAGTTTCCTAAGGACAGATAACTGTAAAATCTCTATTTCTCATCTCCCTATTTTTCTTTCCTACAAATCCTATTCTTCCAAAATTATTGATTCACAGGTAAAATTTTATGATATTTTAAAACCTTACAATTTAAACAAAGTTAAAAATATATCTTTCTATAACAAACGTGATATTGTATTAATGATTAGAAATGTTATGAAATTTACATGTCTTCTTTTGTATTCGCTCTTCAAAGCCTGATCTGTTCTCTCTAAGTGTAGAATATCCCAGATAATGGAACATTTACTGCATTCGTTCCATGGTATTTAACTTCTGTTTTTGGAGTTTACTACATAGCTCCTTTGTAAAATTTGAAAAGAGTTAAGGTAATTCTTTATAGAGTTGAATACAACATATGAGAAGATAAGTTGCATAATTTTTCATATAGCTAAGATCACTTTTTCATGTTCTCATTTTATGTTATATTGTTTATAAAAAAGTATGACAAGACTAGTTCATGTAAAGAAATGGTAAAGTGAGAACTTTATCAATTTACTCGTCTTGTCAAATCTTTAAAGATTTGAGTCTTTTACTAAGTATTTGAATCCGTGCAACAAAGAATGAAAATGGTGAAATCACAATTTCTACAGAAATCCAGAAAATCAATACCTATTTTGAGAAACCAAGTACAAATAAGATAGAAAATGAACAGATTTTGAAACACATATGAATTACCAAAGGTAAATCAAAAGGATATAAAACTTTTAAGTAACCCAATATCAGCCAATGAAATTGAAGATGTTTTTAAAAACCTACCAACAAAGAAGAGTCCATGTCCTGACAGTTTCACAGCAGAGTTCAACAAGAAATATAGACAAAAAAATCAGATGCTGCTACTCCTCAAACTTTTTTTTTTTTTTTTGAGACAGGGTCTTGCTTTGTAGTTTAGGCTGGCCCTGAGTTCACTAGGTAGCCCAGGCAAGCCTTGAACTCAGCAATCCTCCTGCCTCTGCCTCCCAACTGCTGGGATTACAGGCTTGAGCCACCAAGCCCAGCATTTGTGGTATGAGGTACTGATTGCCAGTGGGTGTGGTCACCATGCCCAGTATTGTTGTATGTGGTTACCGGGGATTGAACCAAGGACCTTGCGCTTGCGAGTCAAGTGCTGGAACCACTGAGCCAAATCTCCGGCCCCTCCTCAAAATTTTTAATGAAATTGAAAGGAAAGCAATACTCTGAAATGCTTTACTAGAAGCAAGCATTACCCTAATATCAATATGAAAGAAGGATCCAACCAAAGCAGAGAATTATAGTGCACCCTCCCTAATTAACATAGACACAAAAATTCTCAAAAAGATACAGTAAACAGACTGTAACAAAGCATCAAGAAGATTATATACCATGACCAGGTAGGATTCAACCCAGTAATGCAAAGACAGTTCAACACAAGCAAAGCAAAAAAAAAAAAAAAAAAAAAAAAAAAAAAAAAAAAAAAAAAAAAAAAAAAAAAAAAAAAAAAAAAAAAAAAAAAAAAAAAAAAAAAAAAAATCAATACACCATATCAACAGAACCAAGGACAAAAAAAAAATGTTCATCTAAAGAAATGAAGAAAAGCAATTGATGAAGTCCAACACCTCTTCAACATTAGAAGAGATGATCTTTATCTCAATCTTATATGACAAACAGACAACACCATACTAAATGATCAAAAACTGAAAGTTTTCACTCTAGGAACAAAACAGATGCCTACTATCACCACTGCTGTTCAGTATATTTCTGAAAATATTGAACTGAAGAATTAGACAAAAGAAAGAAATGAAAAGAATGAGAAACACCAATATAGTGAAAGTGGCCATACTTCAAATATTGTTATGGAGATTTACTACAATTCCACCAACTATAGAAATGATCCCTGAAAGTATAACCTTTATAATTTCAATCAAAATACCAATAGTGTACTTCATAAAACTAGAAAAAAATTCCTAAAATTCATCCAGAACCAGAAAAAAACCTGGAATAGCAAAAGAAAATTTGGAAAACAGACGCAAAGCAAAGGACGTCACAATCTTTTCTTGAAATTTTAGCGTCATGATACAAAAACAGCATGGTACTGGAAAATAAAACAAAACGAAAACAGACCTAGGTTCAAATGAACATATTAGAAGATGAAGAAGCAATTCCAAACATACATAGCCACCTTATCTCTGAAAAGAAGCCAAACATGTTTCTTGGAAGATAGTCCCTTTAATAAATATTGCTGGAAAAACTGCTTTTCAACATTCCGAAAATTAAAACCATACCCATATATCTCACTAGGTACCAAACTAAAATTGAAGTGAATCAATGATCTAAATATTAAAACTGAAACATTAAATCTACTGGAGGATAAAATAGGTGTAACTCTAAAGACATAGATTTACACAAAGGCTTTATGAACAAATGTCCAAATGCACAGAAAATATCACAAAGAATCAACAAATATGATCACAGATTATTAAAAAGGTTTTTCACAGCAAAACAAATCACCAACAAAATGGACAACCCATATAATGGGGGAAAAAAATTCTGTAAGCTGTTCCTGAGGCAAAGAACCATTATCTAGAATATATAAAGAACCTCAAAAAATCAGATCTGTGCCGGGTGTGGTGGTTCACACCTGTAATCCCAGCACTCGGGAGGCAGAGGCAGGAGGATTGCTGAGTTCAAGGCTTGCCTGGGCTACATAGTAAGCTCAGGGCCAGCCTGTACTACAAAGTGAGACCCTGTCAAAAAAAAAAAATCAGATCAAAGAAAAGTACAAATGAAAATAAATATACAGAGATAAAATGTTTAATGTCATTGTCTTTTTCAAGAGACACAAATTAAAACAACACTGAGATTCCATCTCACTCCAGAAAGAATGGCTACTATCCAGAAATCCACCATGGCAAATGCTGGCAGGGCTAAAAATGAAACCTTTCTCAGTCACTGGTGGGGATATAGACTGGTGGTATGGAAGGGTGCAAAAGAGAGCAGAAAGAGTGTAAAAAAGTGTGGCAACTCCTCAGAAAACGTTCTATTTAACTCAGCTATTCTTGGTATTATCTTAAAAGAAAAGCAACAAAACACAAATGATACATGCATACTGATGTTTATAGCAACATAATTTCTAATAGCTAAATCTTGGAAACAAATGTCCATCAATCAAACAGATAAATACGTGGGTTATTTTTTTTAACACAAGGGAATATTACACTGGCACAAAGAAGGAGACGTTATAAATATAAATGCAAATGTACAATAGTGTGATACAGGAAATATTCAAATGGAAAATGAAACTAAGGAAAGGGGAAAGGGATGGGAAGAAAGGGAAAGGAAAAAGAAAAATGGAAACAAAGCTTTTGTTATTAAGGGAAAAGAGGTTGAAGGGGGTACCGAAAATGGGAGATAAAGAATTAAGATATATCATGTACAGACACAAATTCACTATGATGAGTGTGATTAGTATGTATATCTAAAATGTAGCAATAAAATTAATTAAAAATTCTGTCGTGACACCTATGGGTTTTCTTGCTTTTGACTAGATTTTTCCTGTTTGGCTGTTTGGTTGCTTTGGACTATAAATTCATTTTCGTTTGCAATATCAACTAGTCTCCTTACAGGATGAGGAAAGTGTCCCAGGACATGTTTCACCAACAATTCCACCTGTTAGAAGCTCCTCCACCAGGCAATAACTATGATGGTAATTATACATTTAACTCCTTTTATTATAACGATATTAACCAGACCTGTCCCTGGGTAAAAATTTACTATCCCAGATGATTTAGATAAATAAATGTAGAAATTGTTTAGTCAACAACTCTCTTATAGACTTATTGCCCTGACATCCAGGCAAGGACACTAGCCCTAGGCATGTGTATTGGCAGAGCATAGAATGATTTCCTCTATTTCCTTTATCCAGGGATTCTCCTGATATAGGCACTCATACAAATGAATACATAGAAAGACTATTTCCCATTGGATTTTGCTGGCTCCCAAACCTCTTTCTTACTCTTCACATGTCTACTTTTTTTCAGAGTTGATTTTAGAGGCTGGAGCACCAAGTCCTGCTAGCTCAGCCCTTTGTCATTAACCAGTAAGTATCACAAGTAAAGCTATTTGAAAGAATACCATATAAATATATTGTCATATAAATATATTGCAGTTCCATAATGTGTAGTGTGCCTTCATCATTAATTTATAACCATGAAGAAGAAAATGACTAGACAACTAGAAGATTGTGGATTTTAGAAATTTAGTAAACAACACCACCTGATTCAGAAAGGAAACAGATTCTTTGAAAAAAAAATCTCAGAGAGAAGCTGCTGAATTGGTTGCAAAACTGGAAAACTAGGAAAATGAGAACCTTTGCAGCCTATGACAGGAACACTGCTCATTTAATGATGTTATTTCAGCAAAATTATCACCGTGACCTCGGTTATTGTCCCCCTGATGTCTCACTGTTAACTCAGAACTTTGAAATGCTGATTATAAATTGCTGCCTAAAAACTATCTTAATTTTAAACTGAGAGCAAATAATCTAACATTAACTAAAGAAGTAATCTTATAAGCTGAATTAAACTGGCAATTCAAACTCAGTCCTCTACTTTCTGCAAAATCTCATGTGTTTTATTGCCTTGTTATGAAATTCAATCAGGTGGTTTATGCAATTACATGTAACTTTTTAAATAAACATGCTGTACTAAAATGGGTCTTTTTTCTGTTGTCATTACTATGATAAATGTACAGAGTATGGCAAATGGACTGAATAAACATCTACTTTCACATACAAGGGGATGTTAATTTGCTTCACTTAATTCTGGGACTATGTGAAAAATTGGAGAACACTAAATTCTTGGGCAAATATTGAAAGCTGAATATTGAAGCCTTAAAGTTACTCACTGTTGTGCCTAAAACTTCCTGATTATGCACTATGGCTTATTAGAACGAAAGCAACAAGAAAGTCTCTCTTAAAAGAATTTTAGATGGCAATCTTGACTTAACATAGTTTGTCTTCAGAAATTAGAATATGAAGTGAAATGATGAAAATGGAACTCATATTAAAATTCTATCCCAATGAATCCCAATGAATGGCATTTTAAGGTTGAAATCACTTAAATATTTAAAACTTATCTTGACAATGCAAGGCAAGATTTTAAATCTTGTTTAAATATTTAAGCTTTACAAGAGACTGAAGTCATTTATATAGTGAGAGTAAGATTGTGTAAATAACTTAAAAACTACATAAACAGTATGCAACTCAACACATATGAAATATGATCCAGATTCGGCCTCTTATGAGACAAGATTACTTCCTACAGGATGGTTTTCTAGGTGGCCTTGAGCTGACCCAATTCTCTTCCTCTTACTGAAACTCTCAAGAATAACTAGAAGGCTTTCTGGGAATGCAATACCCTGAGAAAGAGGGGGAGCTCAGACTCTTTGACAGCTTCAGCCTAATGACTCATGTACCACGTATGCAATGCAGTACAGGCTGCCTTTTTAGGTCTCTTAATTGCAATACAAGAGGAGCAGGTGGAGATTCCGCCCATCCTGGACACTTTCCTGGGACCAGCTTGTACTGAATCCTGAGTCCTGTTACCTCTTGCTGCTTATCTATAGCCAATAACCCCATTTCGTGGAACTCGTGCATACATTTTGTCACCAGACTCAGAGAAGTCTGTGGCCAGTGCACGATGCCATGCCACAAATGTACTTCAAAGAGCACCCATGAAGATGGAGTGAAATCATGCACATGAAATTCTTAGAGCACTGCCTGGAACTTGAGATATATTAAATATTAGCTAGTATTATTATTTTTATGATTTATTACTGTCATTTTCAACTCGGAGTATGGCATTTAAGATATTTCTGTAAGGTAAATGTATCAGGGAGGGGTATGGGAGCAAAAATGTCAAACTAGACTAATAAAAAAATCATATGAAAAAGTGGTACATGGGCATTTAGTCTTCTGAATACCAGACTGAACTGTTAAAGAAAAGCAAAGGTGAATGAAAACAGCTTAGGTAACATTTAAGTAAGTAGAGTAAGCAAAACATTAGTTACACTTACCATGATATTCTTTTAGGAAAATTGTTAGGAAACATCAGAATTAATTATGCATAGTATATTTACAAGACAAACGGCAAAAATTCAGTACAAAATTATCTCTTGAGGATAACAGTGAGCCCATGTATACATACAGGATATGTTATTATTAAGTTATTTGGAGAATTGCCCTATGATTACAATCTATTTTCTGCAGTGTATACAATACTGTACTGTTTTAAAAAAGCTCTGAGACCCAGGATAAACTAAAGTAACATTATTTCTTTCTATAACATGTTGTAGAAATAAAATCTTTTTTCAATTGAATTCTTTATTGGTACACTTTACATACAGCCCACAATCATACTCAACATTGGGGAATTTGTACCACTATATGATATGAGTTAATTCTCATTTTTACCCATATCTCAACCCACCCCCACACCCCCCCCACCTATATACATGTGTTTTCTTTCACTTTTCAAATTACATTTCTTCTTTCCCCTCATTACTTTCCCGTACCACATTCCCTTTGAGTATTTCCTATTACTATGTACAACAGTCACTAAGATCTGTGGGAATGACTTAATGTTTATGTATTACTTAAATGTATAGAGGAGTTTCAGTAACTCTGGAAACAGTATACAGATCACACCTTGGCCATACATTTTGATGGAAAGTTGAAAAGCTTTGAGATTTAAAATGTTAGTCATTTACCCTAATTTGGACAATTTTTTTATCCATCTCTCTAAGCTTTTGTGTCCACAAGTGACAATATCTTTTTACTGAGCCACAATTCTAACCCTTTTGAACTTCATTATCTCAAAGTAAACCATCAACCATATTATTTCCTTAGCAAAAATTTTTAAATAATTACATGTACTCCTTCCCAACCTGATATTAATTTGCTCATCTACCCATAAAAACATTTCCTTGGTTACGTCTTTTCTAGCTGGCTAATCCACTGTTCACTTCCAACTTTTTTCTCAGTTACCAGCTGATATAGCTGTGTCTAGCTGTCTCCCCAAATCCACATGTGGATGAGGTAGGACTTTCTTTTTCAGAGGTGGCTGGATCTGGAATGTGTGATGCTGGGATATAGAGCGTGTGGTTACTAACCCGGTATCCTGATTGCTTTGGCACTAGCCAAAGGAAAAAAGAACAGAAAGACTCTGTAAAGGCCTCTTATTTCTTTCTTGTCTCCTGTCACCATGAACTGTTGCCCAACTACCACTATGCCTTGGAGTCAGCTGATTATGGACTGCAACCACCGTGCATTGTAAGCCAAATTACGTTTCTCCCTTTACTTTGGGTGCTGAATACTTTGAACCATGAGCGAAAAATAAATAACACCAGCATCCCCAAGGGAGATAACAACTCTAAGCATTTCATTCTCAGTTTCTTCTTACTCTTGTTCCTTGACATACTGCTGGTCAGTAAGACAGTTCTAAGTTACCTGGGAACTCTGAAGGCTTTTTGCTCTCAAAATAAGAAAGGAGTAGACTGGACTTGTAGCTCTTATCTTCTATATTTTTCTTTGATCATAGACACTGTGCCTGAAATTGGAGAAAACTATGAAATAATCCCTAAAATGGTTGTACCATGTGTTGGAGCAAGTGAGCCAAGACAGCCACTGCCTAGATGAGTCTGAAAAAGAAATGCATCTGAAAAAAAATCCATCGGTTTAATCCACACTTACATTTCTGTTATGTGATCTCCAAAGTACTCTTTACAGATACAGTGGGCTTTTATGTCTTTATTCCTTCTTCTGCAACATTTTTTTTTTTACTTCTCAAGTCAGTTCACGTTGGTTTGTAATATGTCTGGTGAACCAATGTGATTCTAAAGTGTTAGAGAGTACACTGCCCTGGAAGCCAAAGATGTGCATTTTGTATTTAAATCTCCAAATGGAAGTGTAAAATCCTCTTATGAAGATAACTGAAGGAAGGCCTGGATGAGGTGCATCAGAAAGGACTCGGAAACGTGTCCCACATGTCTGGAAGGATCTGGAATGGTCCTGCTGTGGAGAAGCAGCTGCGTTTCTCATCTTGACCTCTACTTTCTCACTGTGTTACCCCGGAAAGACTCAACCCAGGAAGGATTTTTGTGGAAGCACAGGAACCCCACTTAGCTGGGCCTGACCTCTGTATAAGGAGCAAGAGTAGAGGTCCAGAAAAATGCAAAAAAGAATGTCAGACATCAATTTAAGATGAAAAGATTAATGAGTCCAATAATTATTGATTGCATCTGTTAAAAAAGCAAAAGAGTAAAATAGAATTTATGCAGTTGAAAAAGAAAAAAAAAGAATGTAGGAAAAAACAGCCAAATTTTAAGGGCTAAAGCATTCATTTTTCCTTCTTAGCATGCTCTCTATTACTTCCAGGAACTTTGTCCCCTTGTTTTTATTCATTAAAGGATCAATTCATTCAGTATTTATTGATCATCTAGAAAGTTCTAGAAATGGAGTACATGGTATCATATATACACATACTCCCCTGTTCACCAATACACTACAGCTTTCCTTGAGATAATTGTCTCCTGATAGCCTTTGTGCAAATTCTAATACTTCAAATTTCATTTTTCTTGCTCTATGATATTCTCTGAAATCATGCTAAACATAAGAACCATTTTTCTACCCATGTAAGATAAAGAATATGATGAATATATTTTCTCTTTTGTTGGATTTATTTTACAAAAGCTTATAAATGTTTATCTATGAAAAGAACACTGACGTTTTCGCCTCACTCCAAAAAGAATGGCTGCTATCAAGAATTCAGCCAGTAACAAATGCTGGTCGGGCATCCGGAAGGGAGGAACCTGTCTCCACTGTTGGTGGGAATGTAGCCCTGTGCGACCACTGTGGAAATTCCTCCAAAAGCTAGAGGCCCCACTGACCCTGCTATTTCCCTGCTAGATGTAGATATGAAAGAATTGAGATATATCACAGCAACATATGCACCCCCATGTTCATAGAAGCACAGTTTGGAATAGCTCAGTTTTGGAAACAGCTCAAATGTCCATCAGATAGCGACTGGGTAAAGAAGATATGACTTTAAAAAAATAATAAAATAGAGTATTACCCAGCCATAAAGAATGACAAATTAGAGGCATTGATAGCTAGATGAATGCATCCTAAGGACATATATAAGTGAAATAAATAGGACACAGATGTGTCAATGCCAAACTGTTTCTCTAGCATGAGAATCTGAAGGTATAAATGAGGTCCAAAAAGTATGATAGGTATTGTGAAACAGGAAGGAAGGGGAAAGGGGGACTGGGTAGGGTGGGAGAAAACAAAAAACGGGAAAAAAAACTGATGATAAAAAGGAAAAAAATGGAAACAAAGTTTATGTTTTAAGAGAGTGGAGAGTTGAAGGGAGTGCAGGGGAATGGGAAAATTAAGAATCAAGATACATCATATGCATGTATAAATGTGATCATAACATATTCCTAAAATATACCAATAAGCTCAATTTATTAAAAATAAATATCTACCTATGAAGTTTTAAAAAATTTTATCTAATTTTGGAAAAGAAAATGTGATGAGTAATTTTGTCTGTCAATTCTCTTGGAACTCCTGAAGCATAAAAACCGTGAGGTTTTTAGGGAAAAAATATATAAACTTAAAAATCTCAAGTTATAAGTTTTAACATTTAGAATATTGTGATTTATTAGTCTTAATTTTTCTTTTAAGCTTGTCTGTACTTCTAGGTGGACTTTGTAACAATTATGCATCATGATAAAGGATGATTTTTGTTACAGTTTCTATCTAGATTTTGCCCTAAAGCCTAATTCATCAATGGAGCTTTTCAGAGGTGATGGGATCATGGGGGAATAAGAGAGTAATCTACTGACGAGTTTTCCAATACATGTGATGTTGGGAGTTGAAGCCTGGGCAGGTGTGTCACTGGGGGCGTGGCCTGCAAGGGTCTCTGCTCCTCTCTTTTCCTCTGATCCCCTCTACTTCCTGTCTATGATGCCATGAACTGTTTCTCCTCCTTCGATTGTCGTGCCAGTCTGCCCTGAAGACTAAAGACTACTGAGTGAAACCTCTACAAACTGTGAGACTAATTGAACCTCCCCTCTTTAAATTATCTGATGTCACATATTGTATCCCAGTGACAAAAAAATAACTAAGGCTGCTTCTTCTACATAGCCCACTAATCTGAAATATTGAGATTTATCAATAATATCAAAGTAGAATTAGCAATAAAATCAGCTGATATTCATGTACATGTAGGTTCAGGGCTGTTTTTAATTTATAAATATGAATATCGGTAGATATTTAGACCCAAATGGATGTTTATACATGCATACAAAAGCATCATCTTTGTATGATGGTCAGGTACAGTCATCAGCCATATAATAGTGCCTCACTTGATGATTGATTGTTCAGTGACATTGTGACCATGAGAATGTTTCAGCACAGAGCAAATAAGTGTAAATAAGCCTGCTGTGTTGTCAGGGATATAAATGTATATGGCAGAGATGATTATGTTTAGTACATAATATTTTATAATGAAAATGATAACTTCCAGTAATGTACTTACTACAGTATCTAGAATAAATAAAGAACTCAAAAATTTAAACTCTCACCTAGGCATGGTGGCTCATGCCTATAATTCTAGAACTTGGGAGGCCAAGGCAGAAAGATCACTGTGAATTTGAGGTTACATAGTGAGTTTGAGGCCAGCCTGGACAATATAGTGAGATTCTGTCAGTCAGAATCAGAGTAAAGGAACTGAATTGATGCTTCTCCAAAGAAGCACAGATGGACAGTAAGTACATGAGAATATGTTCATTACCTTTAGTCATAGGGAAACTTGGAGGAAAACAACTCTGAGGTTTGGTTTCATCTTACTGTAGACAGAATGGTTATCATCCAGAATACACACACGTATGTGTGTGTGTGTGTGTGTGTGTATGCACATGCACCAGATGCTGGTGAGGATAAGGAGAAAAAGGAATTTGTGTACACATTGGTAGCAGTGGGAATGTAAACTAGTACAATCACTGTGAAAATCAATATGGGATTTCTAAAATAATTAAAATAGAAATTCAACTTGACCCATCAATACAGCTCCTGAGTATATTGCAAAGACTTAAAATCATCATAAAATAGAAATACATTCCTGTCTATATATGTTTATAGTTGTACCATTCACTAGGGCTATGCTCAGTGCCCACCAGCGGAGGAATGGGTAAAGATTATATGCTGTATTCCCTGGCCTGCCTTCCCGGCTCACATGACACTTGTTTTCAAAGTATCTGGTGTACCCAGTCGATAGTTCATTCCATGGGCCAAGGGCAGAGTGGCACAGTCCTTCACCCACCCAAGTTGAGCCTACAAATGGTCTCTCGAGGGCCCCGGAAGCTCCCCACACAGAGAAAACCCCACTGCAGCCGTTGGCCAAGGTGCCTGGCTTCCTCCTCTGCTGTGCTGTCCTGTGGCCTCTGTGTAGGCCCTGCCCTGCCAGTATGGTCCAGGTCCTCCTGACGCACCACGAGCAGCACAGTGTCCTGGCTTGAGCAGAAAAAGCGGAGTTGGAATATACAGATGCTTTGCAAAACCAGAGACTGCTTCTATTACTGTCTCTCAAGGTTATTCCAACTCTGATCAAGTAATAAACATCAGTGAAACTAGCCATTAGGAGGAGAAAAAAATATGTTCTATACACGCACACACACACATGCATACACACACATACACACAATGGAATTTTACTCAGCCATAAGGTTGAATGAATCTGTGTCACTAGCAGGAAAATGGATGGATCTTGAACTCATAATGTTAAGTGAAATAAGTCAGACACGAAAAATTGAATATCTTTGGAATTCTCTTATATGAGGATCCCAACATTTAGGAGATACTATCTGAAACAGGAAGGCAGATATTCTAGAGATGAAAAGGGGGATGAGAGAAAGTGGTGAGGAGAGGAAAGAAGGAGGGGAAGAGTGGACCAAAAGTGATCAATAAAGGTTTATAATGTGCATATTTCCTGTATTGAATTTAAATATTACATATCTTAAAATAAGCCAGTAAAACATCATGTTGTGTCATGCTGGCACCAACCTCATGGATCTTGTACTTATCGCACCTATCAAAAGCCACGTATAGTGCTTAACCCACACCATGGAGGTCTGTGCCAATACACTCTGTGACAGTAACACAGAATTGCCTGGTGTGCTTCTCAGAATGTGTCCCCATCATTGAGAGGTGCATAACTTATTTGAATAATTATTGCAGAAGTGCATGGGAAGTGCATTTTATTGTCTAGTGTATTTGTGCTCTGTACAGGAAATTGTATACCCATTGAATAATGTTACCCTCTAATACAGCTTAGTAATTATTTTCCCATACAAAGAAACTGAAAATTATCTAAGAATTCCATTAAAATGACTTTAAGCATTTCTAAAGGTACACTATTCACTAAGATAGAGAACTGATACTTTGTTAATAAATATCAAGCTTTTTGCCTACTTTAATAAAAAGCTACTGTGATCACTAAATGCTGTAATATTTACATTTTCTGCCTAGATACACAAATATGTACTTGAGCATACAGCTGAGATTCCATACTGCCAAGAAAATTTAGAATGTCTTGCTTTGAAACATTATTATATAGCTTCATCCTTGCAGCTGAGGTATCCTACATGGCGTGAAACTTTTTCTAAAACAAAATACATATCTTAGTGATCAATTCAGCACTTGTAATTTGCAAACTTTGTTTTAATCAGGAGTTAATGATGTATGGCACTTCTACTAAGTAAATGAATATTTGAATTACTGTGAGTTATTTTAATAATTGCTCAGCAAACCATTTAAATTATCATAGATCTTTACTTGTGCAATGTCATATAAATGCTGGAAATTAAAAATTAATCAACACGATTTACGTAACTAAAAGCTGCCATCTAATGGGATATTTTTCAATAAGAAGACAGAAATAATTATGCTGAAAAATATTCATTCCTGTAGTTTGAACGATTATAGCAATTTCCACCAGGGGATTTCACAGTCAGATTCTAGTTCTGGGCAACAGTGATTAATACAATGGTTATTAATGAGAAGTCATTCTGATACTTCTAGCAGTGTTTAGGTGTCGATGCCTTGAAACCACTGTGTTCAGCATATGAATCATATGATTGCATTGGATTGGCTCTTTAGTAACATGGATTTTTCTCTAACTTTCTATAGCATGAATGGTCAATTAGGCATACAGAAGCAATGAGAGTATTCAGCGCCTGGGCAGGCACTTCATGGGGCTGCTCTCCTTGAAAATATGTAGAAAGTTCATTAAAGGTGCAAAGGTAACCCTAGCACAGGAGGAAAGGGGCAGGGTCAGAGGTGACAGTCCACAGCAAGGTGACAGTCTTTTGCCAATGACACACAGACTGCTGAGAGTGAGAATTGCTTTGTGAGTTGCCAACAGGGACTGAGAGGAATGAAGCCATCAGCAGTTAATACTCTTGGGTTATTTAAAATTAATATTAACACTAACTTCATTAGCTTTACAGCAAACTGATGAGCCGTATCCTATTCAGATTCCATATACGTAACATTGTGAATTAATTAAATGATATAATACATATATATATGCAGTTGAAAATTTATAGTGCACTGATATGCACATTTATTTAAACACACCCAAATTTATTAGCTGGGAGTTTAAAAGCAAAATCTTATTTGCCCACTTTATCATACCATTCCTTGAAGATAGTACATATTATTCCCCCACCTACCAGCATTCTACATTTTTGGCATCATAAAACGTTCGGGTACAACAAAACCACAATATCATAATTATGTAAAGAAGAAAGCTAATGTACCTCACTGTGGACACAGAGGTTATCAAAATAGTCTATGAAAGATGTTTCTTTTTTTTTTTTTTTGAGACAGGGTCTCGCTTTATAGTTCAGGCTGGCCCTGAGCTCACTATGTAGTCCAGGCAAGCCTCGAACTCAGCAATCCTCCTGTCTCTACCTCCTGAGTGCTGGGATTACAGGCGTGTGCCACCACGCCCGGCTATGAAAGATGTTTCTTATGTTGTATTTAACATATATATGGTTAAAGATACTTCTAGTAGAGTAACACTTTGGCAACAGTTTAATGCTTAACAATTATTTTTAATTTATTATTTCAAATATAAGAAAAAATGTATAATATATTATCACAAAATTATCATCAATAAAATTTTCAGACTCAAAATGTGTGTGTGATTCTATTGTGCTTCCATCATTTTAATAGTTTACAAATTATAATTTATACACATACACATAAAACTTGAACTTGTTTTCCACTGAAATAAAACCACTATCAATGATAATAATATTAATAAAGTTTTTGTTTTCTTCAGCTGGGTATTTTATGTTTAAAAACTACTCAAGAAGTAGATGCACAATATTTCAAATTAAGTGAACACATTTTTTTGGAGGTATCTGACAAGCTTTCAGAATTAATGTAATTTAGTTTTATGAATAACTGAAGTCAATGAAGCCAGCATGACATAGCTTAATAATTGTATTGCCCAATTTTTACTCTCTGGCTTCCTTTTTTCAAATATAAATGTCCCTTGAAAACTGATCATATATAAAAACATGATGAATCATTTGCAAAATAAAAGCTGAAGAGCAGATTTTGGAGTTCTTTTGTGAGAATCTTACATTAACCATATGACATGCACATGCGAGAGATAATTGTAAGAATAATGACTAACATTTGTGTAAGCAGTTGACAGTTTACACAGAGCTATCAAAAATTCTCATTTGACCTTCAAAAGGATTTTTAAAATCTTGTTTCATAAACGAAGGATCTGAGGCTCAGTAACACAAATCAGAGCTGTTCTATTTCCTTCTGATCACGTCAGCCAGTGCAGCTGAGACATTTGTCTTGTCCAGGAGGAGAAGATAAAATGCATTAAAATTATGCACCCATTTTTCCTCCAGTTTCAATTGCCTATTCCTTCTAAATTTATTAAACATTGTCTTCACTTCCAGTGAGTGTTTCTGACTTTTTACTTCTTGCAAGAATTCTCACACTGTTGTCTGTCTGCTGGAACCACACGCTGAGGAAGAGCAAGACCCTGTTTCTCAGACCCGCTCGAGTCTCATTTTGGCCTTTAGAAACTATCTATGAAATGTCCGTTTTCGTTTTCAGGTAAGTGTCTATCCTGGGCTATTTCATAAGACAATAATATTTAGTAGTGTGCTTTTGGTGATCTCTTTTATCTTCAAAATATTTTTCTAATTTTTCAGAAAAATGCATTTACCCTAAAGCGAAGAAGAGAACCAAGAAGAGCTTCCTGGGGGTTATTTCTTCTCAATTCAGGTTTTATTGATGTTTTTTAAAACGGTATGATAGATTTTGTGAAACAGGAAATACTCAAAGGGAATGTGGTAGGGGAAAAGAATGAGGGGATAGAATAAATACGATTGGAAAAGAAAAAGAAAGCACGTGTATATAGTGGATGGGGGTTAGTGGGGTGGGGTGGGATATGGGTAAAAATGAGAATTAACTCATGTCATACACTGGTACAAATTCTTCAGTGTTGAGTGTGATTGTGAGCTGTATGTAAAATGTACCAATAAAGAATTCAATTAAAAAATAGCTGCATTTTCACCAGAAATTTTCATGTGGTAAATATTTGTTCTAACAGTTCTAACATGAGAAATACACTATTTTAACTTTGAAAATGTGGTTTAAACTTATTGATAATCTCAACAAATTATTTCTAATTTAGGATGTTCACATAATATATATATGTTAATAAAGTGTACATTTACTTTTGAATAATGTAGTTTTATTTTTTCTTTCATTTTTCTTCTTTCAGTAAATGCTTCATGAGCATTTATGATGTACTTATATAAGAATCTGAGATCCAGTAGAAACAAGTCATACACACAAAGCTTTCTTTCTACTAGTAATATCAAGTACAGTTTCACTTTTAAGATGCATCATAAATACACAAGTCTAAACACCAAGAATGGGTCAGAAATTTCCAACAGTTATTGCTTTGATAAAATTATAGAACAATGAATGCATACAATTTTTTGTGTGTGTGAGACAGGGTCTTGCTTTGTAGTTCAGGCTGGCCCTGAGCTCACTATGTAGCCCAGGCAAGCCTGGAACTCAGCAATCCTCCTGCCTCTGCCTCCCGAGTGCTGGGATTACAGGTGTGAGCCACCACGCCTGCAAATACATACAATTTTAACTGCATCTATGAGCAGGTTCATGAATTTATCAACTACAACGATTGTTGAAGCAAAATGAAGAATAAGTCAGGCTTATGTTATTTTAAAAATGGAATACATAGAGCTTTTAAATTTAAATATATCCAACTCTTTAGCTTTTGCAAATCTCTTCAGGAAAATACATTTTTATAGTGTTGATATTGAAGTAAATCTCAGTAAGATATCATCAAATGTCAAAACTGAGAGTATACTCTTAAGAGTAAGAAGATGATGGTGAGAAAATGTTAAACTCTTCCATATAGAAAATGTTTGCAGATTCTTTGACTAGATTGCTTTATTAAATTCATATTTCAACTAATTGATCTAATGCCCCAGAAAAAAAGTTGTATGCAAATAATCTGAGAAATATCTGACTTGAGTGATAGTGGAAAGTGACAAAGATCCCACCGCAATGATCACAGCGGTTACCCTTTTCCTCTATAATTATAAAAAGAACTGAGAATCAAATTGCATGAATGACAAATGGGAGGTCTTGAATTGGGTTAGATCCTTTATGAACATTATACACTGACCGTGGCAGTTTTGACAATTACATTCATCATTTCTGGGAATCCATTCCAACGCCACAGTCTGTTCTCTACTGTGACCAAATGAACAGGGTTTGTGAGCACAGGCTTCACAGATTGATCTCTGTGCCGCTGTACTGATTAACAACTTGGTCAGTGCCACAGCCTTCTTCTGTGGATTATGTGGGGATCATAATTCATTATGGCGCACCTGTAGGTAGCATGTTAAAAGCTTTTAATCTTTGCCTACAGGCTTCAAAAGGATCAATATTAGACGTCTAAATTTGAAAATAAAGTGAAATAAAGCCGTTAAGAGAGCTCATTGCATATGTCTACTGAGCAATATGCGATGTCAAGGTCCAAGTTCCTTCCACTGATTCAGCTGGATGAAGATAGGGAATACGGAAGTCTCTTTTAGTTTTTATAAAATTTTAATCTGGAGGTCAACTAAGTACTGAGTTTCAGGTTTCTACCTGAAGTTTTTCTATCTTGATTTTTTTTTGTTATGAGAATAATGATACAGATATTGGGAAACAGGTCTCACAGCACCAAAATCTTAAATGAATGATCATTTATAGTCATAATGTTTTTCTTAGAAAGTTTACTATCTATTGTATGACAGTAGATTAAAAGTTAAAGAGGCCTACAGAGATATATGTACAGTCTTGAAAGGAAAAAGAGGAGTTTAGATTTTCAATGACCCTATATATTACCTAATATTTTAGTCTCAGAAATCAGAAATGTGAATTTGAACTCTGGATTCGTCATTTACCTTGAGACTGAAATACATTTTCTCTTTCTGTTGTAGATTCTTCTATGAATGAGATCAGTAGTTAAAATATATTTCTCTGAATAGATTCAAACATGTTTAAGACCTTCATAGTAAGCCTTTGAGCAGTTTTACCAATATGTATATATTTTATCTATTAATTATGTAATGGATTGTATTGTGCATATTACAAAGTACACAAAGCATCTAGGGTAAGAAATTAAAGAAATAAAATGTCATTTGACTTTTACCTACTAATTAATGGAAGATTATTCTTTTTTTTTTTTTTTTGAGACAGGGTCTTGCTTTGTAGTTCAGGCTGGCCCTGAGCTCACTATGTAGCCCAGACAAGCCTTGAACTCAGCAATCCTCCTGTCTCTGCCTCCTGAGTGCTGGGACTACAGGAGTTAGCCACCACGCCCGGCACTGTGGTATGTGGTGCTGATTGCTGGTGAGCGTGAGTCACCATGCCCAGCATTGTTGTATGTGGTTACTGGGATCGAACTTGGGACCTTGCACTTGCAAGGCAGGCACCAGAACCACTGAGCTAAATCTCCGGCCCAATAGGAGATTTTTTTTAAAAGATAATAATAGTATCAACTTTATTTGTATACTTAGTTTTGAGCAATTTTGAAAGATGAACTTCATGATTTAAAACATATTGTTTAAACATTCCAATTAAAGAAATTTTTACTTCAGGTTCTTAGTTCAGTTCATTTAAATACTTGATATTAAGTCATTGATACAAATGGTAATATACGTCATGGCACAATATACCATAAAGGATGAATGTTACATGAGGTTTAGTCTTTATGACAGAGAACATAAAACTGCTGGAGACACGTAGAGGGTCTCAGTAATGTCAGTGTATTTTGCCTGCTTCTTTGGTGCCAGGGTCATGTCTCAGCAGCATTCCAGCCGACAGAGCTTCTACAGAAATTGAAAGCATTGTGACGTTGCCATTTTGGACAGCCTCCATACAGTTTGTTTGCTGATTTGTTTTTGTGGTCCTTGGTATTGAACTCATGGCCCAGCACTTGTGAGGCAGGCATGGCACCACAGAGTTAACCTCTGGCCCTTGCAGGTTTTATTTGTATTAGCCTATCAATGTTAATCCAGTTATTAATTTAGAGGGGGTTATTTTGTTCCAATTAAATAAAATTATCAAAAAAAGTCCCCACCTTATTTTATACACATGAATTATTACATTGAGATCATTTGAACGCAAACAAAAGTATCATGACCCTTCTCATGTATTTCTTTTTTCAGCTCTTCCCTACCCATCTTTTGCCTGTCTTCATTTAACATAAGGATTATTGTATGCATAATGAGGATTACAATAAACTCTGCAAAAAGACTCTAAAATCTACCTGCACTGTGTGACAACATAGCAAAAAATGCATAATTTTTGCATTTGTATTTCTACTCCCTATCTTCACTACATCACATCTGCATGAGACAAAACATCTAAAATAGAAATGATCTCCATTTCTACTCCAAACCTCTTCAAAGTCCTTCAGATATTTTGGTCATCATAAAACTACCATTTTCTTAGTGTTTAGAAATGCATTGTCATCTTCAGTCTCTCAAAGGGAAATGGAGCTTAGGAGTAAGTAAAGAGAGAAAAGAAAAAATGTAATGGTTAAAAAAGGAAACAAAGCTAATATATAGGGGTGGGATGTTGTAGGGTGGGTAGGGGGAGGGGAAAATGAGAATTAAGTTATGTCATACACTGGTACAAATTCTCAATGTCAAGAATCATTGTGATATGTATATATAATGTGCCAATAAAAGATTCAAATAAAAAAAAAGAACTGCATTGTTGCTTCTGAAAGGATCTGACAAGGGTCCACGCTAAATCATTCTGATATTCAGTGTCTTGGAAGTAGAAATAAACTTAGATTTCACCTCTTCTAATTAACTGTTATAATAGTTACAACTGGATACTTTTACTTTGCCATAAATTCTCAAAAATTATTTCACTGGTTTATATGAAATCTTAAAAACATATGGATCAATTTAACTGTTTATTGACAATAAAGAACACATCAAGTTCATATAAATAATATTTAGAATAGAAAAAGTTTGATTCACAATGATAATATTATATCTCATTAATAAGTTACCTCTATCACCATTATGGACTTCGCTTTAATTATATAATTTGGGATGCTCATGCCTTAAAATGATAAAGTAGTAATACTTATGTACTAGAAATACTGAATGACCCTTAACTGCTGAACAAATTGTCCATCTCATGTCGAAAGGAAGAAACAGAGAATATTCAAGATGGGAGTACCAGACAGATTGGCAATAGAGGTTGTTGAGGCCCAAACTGATACCTTTATAAAAGGATTTTCAAGAATGGTTTTAATGTTAATGATCCACAAATCATTAATCCCCCAGGGATTCACTATCCCTATAGATGATACTGTTTAAATATGTATTTCATCTTTCACTTTTAGTTAGTCCTACCATAGAGGAACTTGAGTCCTAACATTTATTTAGTGAATTTCCAGGCTTTGATACCCCTTTTATTTATTTATTTTTTTAGATTGAATTCTTTATTGGTACATTTTATATACAGCTCACAGTCACACACAACATTGGGGAATTTGTATCAGTATGTGACACAGGTCAATTCTCATTTTTACGCACATTCCTACCCACCCACACTCCTCACCCTCTATATACATGCTCTTTTATTTTCTTTCGGAATCATATTTATTCCTTCCCCTCATTACATTCCCACACCAAATTTCCTTTGTATATTTCCCATTCTACAGAAACTATCATACATTCTAAAGCTCCTTTTACATCTATAGGTGCTCATATCAAAGAAAAGATCCAATATTTACATATCTGTGATCTATTTCACTTATTAGTGTGTCCTCCAGTTGTATCCATTTTTGCATAAATGAAAGAATCGTGTCATTCTTTATGGCAGAGTAATACTCCATTTAAAAAAAAACACATCTTTATCCAGTCTCTAGTTGATGGGCATTTGGGTTGTTTCCAAGATTGGGCTATCACAAACTGAGCTGCTATGAACAAGGGTGTACATATGTCTTTCCAATGTGATTTTTTAAAATTCCCTTGAGTATATTCCTAGCAGCGGGATAGCAGGGTCAAATGGGTGATGTCCCTTTTTTAGATTAGCTCACATGAGAAATCATACCTGTTTCCTGTTTGTAATATCCTCTCAGCTAGAATCACTTTGTTCAATCTGTATCATTCAGATTGTTGTTAAAAATGTTATGATTTCAGATCACACAATTACTGAGAAAGCCAATATAATTTTTTTTTCTGGTCAACAAAGTATTCCTATATAAAATATGTTGGCTGAGCTCCAAACTGTCCATGGACTCTACCACTTGAAGTTATCTAAGCTATATCCTAGCAGCAAGTATTAAATTCTTACATCAGTGAATATTCTAAGATATTTTCTGCTATGACTTCTAGTCTAAATTACATGATAGTACTATTATTTACTCCTCCAAAGAAATTTTCTGTCCTCTTCTATAGTAGTCAACAATAATTTATTAAAAATATGTGAAAATAAATCCACTTTATTCACTTTGGTTTTGTTTGTTTGTTTGTTTGAGACATGGTCTCACTTTGTAGTTCAGGCTGGCCCTGAGCTCACTATGTAGCCCAGGCAAGCCTCAAACTCAGCAATCCCGAGTGTTAGGATTACAGGCGTGAGCCACCACGCCCAGCAGAAGGGGTAGATTTTCTTTTAATGTCACCCTTAGGAGTTGAAGTTTAAGAACTTACTTTTTGGTGATTTCCAGGCAAAATATCCTTTATCACAGAATGTGTATATTATTCATGAAAAAGTGTAGCTATAACATTTACACAGGAGATTATCAAAAAAAGTTTACAGTTAATTGGAATTGGAATTGCTTGTTCCTTAAAATGGAATTTTATTTAATAAAATCCCTCAAATCAATGGTAACTTTAAGAGTGCTTAGGGCCATTCGTAAAGAAGTAGTTAACTGTTTATTATAAAGCAAAATAATCTCAGAAAATTTCATGGAACTAAAGATAAGGCAAATAGGATACCCTATATGTAAGACAAGTAAGATGATCCTAAGCAACACATAAACTCATTAATTACAAATGGTTAATCAATACAAAATCAAAACATAAAAAATCATTTGCATTTTCAATACTGTTATAGCTATCTGCATATATGTCCCTGTTAAATGTATGAGAACTTTAAAACAGGAGCTCTGATGGGAAAACCATAGTATAGAGATTTCATTAAGCAAGATAAGCTGAGATGATAGATAGTAATGAATATACATTTTAGTTTCTTAAATATAGCAAAAGTTAATTTATCAGTCTCAAAAACATATGGCTATTTCTCATCTTCTGAGAACATAGACACATAGAGATCTAGACAATTCCTGTAGCAATCAGAATTTTGAAAACATTTCCTGTATCTTCTCTGCAAAGACAGAAAGTGCCAAAGAATAAATAATAAGGATTTAAGAGGGACAAAGAAGAGGTGACATAACTTCTACTTGCATTCCTTTTTACTAAAGCACAGCAACATTGTTCTAAGCTGATTGCAATAGATTCTGAAAAACATAGAGAAGTACATGTACTGAGTGAAAATTATTTTTGTTGCCTTAGGGACAGCCATGGGTAAGCAAATTTGGTGTCGCCCTCTTTACCACTCTGTTCCTTTTTGCAGAGAGATGTTTTGAAGAGTATCAGGTGATGAACTTCTTAAGGAAAAAGAATAGCAAATGTAAGATGTAAGGAGACATTCCTCATTATTAGATACATTTAGTTTTATAATGAGAAGTACAATATTTAACTTGCTTATTTAATTAATAAGGACATTTAAACCAAAAAAAGTGCTACACTTCATCTCAAAGTGATTTATTTAGTGGTAGAGATGGGATTAGAATTCAAATCAGTATTTCTAATCCAGTGATCTTTCTTGCTACAGAAGGTTGCCTGGAATGACTTATCTATTCACTCTATCTGGAAATAGTGAGCCTTCTGAAATATAAAACAGCTACCAGGAATTCTCTTAGGAAAATAATGTTGTCTGTGAAAACATTATTTGGTTTATCATGTAGATTTACAGCATTAGAAATGGACCAGGGTTTTTCCCTCAAATCTATCTGCTTAACTAAAAGAATACTTAATGTTTTAATGGTGAATCTCAAAATTGTGGAATTCAATGTCTGCACATAGCATTCATAGTGTATCATGTTATAACCCATATGTACCTGAGATAATGATCACATAAGCGGATGAATTGATAAATGATTATATGTACCAAAAGTGTGGCTGAGGGATTCTTCATACACAAGGGTTTTGCCAATCACACCAATTTCCTTATTCCTTATCTCCTTATTCCAGGAAGGTACACATTATTCAGGTTGAACCTTTAGAATATGTATTAGCAGACTTGACTGCACTTCTCCTTCTAGTCCCATAATGGTCCCAAGTCCATGAGTTCAGAAGGAGCCTGTAGTGAGCTAGATGAGGTTGTACAGGTTTGTAAACTCAGCCCTCTGTGAGGCTGAAGCAGAAGGTTTTCAAATTTAAACCCAGGGTGGGGAATTTATTGACTTAAGGAGAACCAGTTCAAAATAGAAAAACAAGGAAAAGGGTGGGGACATAGCTCAATTCAAAGGCCTTGGTTTCAACTGCCTACACCAGAACAACAACAAGAAAAAGGTTAATTTTTTAAAATTTTTATCTTCATTGGTACTTTGTATATGCACATTGTGGTCACACTCAATATTGGGAATTTGCACCAGTATGACAATTTAATTTTCATTTTTCCCATTTCCCTACCCACCCCACAACCCTCACACCCTAAATACATAAGCTTTGTTTCCCCACCTTTTTTTTAAATTACTTTTACAACAAAAAGATTAATTCTTGACCCTCATTTAAGGTAAGGAAATGACAATTTTAGAAGTTGACTTCGTGAGCTGGGGATTTAGCTCAGTGGTTCCACCACCTGTTTGGCAATTGTGAGGTCCCAAATTTGATCCCTGGTACCACATATCACAATGCTGGGCATGGTGGCTCATGCCTATAATCCTAGCACTGGGAAGGCAGAGGCAGGAGGACTGCTGTGAGTTCAAGACTATCCTGGACTACATAGTGAGCTCAAGGCCAGCCTGAGCTACAAAGTGAGACCCTGTCTCAAAAAAAAAAAAAAAAAAAAAAAAGAAAGAAAAGCTTCATCTCATTTGAAGGTAATGCCATCAAACCATCAAACAGCTTTTAATAATGCCCTGTTGATATTTTTCACAAATTTTTTTATAGCAGGACCTATAATGCCTTTATTTTAATATAGAAATCAAGGTAAATATGCTAAAGTGAGTGAAAAGAAAGTCTTCTTCAAATCCATGTGAAAATTACTACCCGCCTGGAAATAGCCCAAAAGCCCATCAACAGGAGACTTGATAAAGAAGATTTTCTTTTTAGTAAAATGAAGTATTAGCCATAAAAATTGATAAACTAGTCACTTCTATTCAAATGGATGCACCTTGATGCCATACTCATCAGACACAGATCTGTAAATACTGTATCATTTCTCTGATAGGAGAAACTGAAGATGTAAATGAGTTCTAAAATGTACGATAGATATTGTGAAATAGGAAGAAAATGTTGAAAAGGAAAGAGGTGGGTAAGGGTAAGTAAAGAAGAAAAAGACTGATAGTAAAAAGAAAATTAAGGTTATGTATATAGGGTTTTGGGGTTTAGGGAGGGCAGGGAATGGGAAGAAATGAGAAGCAAGACGTGTCATGTACTGGCACAAATTCTGAATTGTGAATGTGAGCATAATGTATATATAAAATTTACTGATAAAAAATCAATTAAAAATTACCGTCTGCCAATCTAGAACACTAAGGGGAGTGGAAGTGTCCGCATAACTTCTTCCCATGCTGCTTCGCGGTTTTCACCCTCTGGGACTGTTTCTAGTCAGTCAGAAATAACTGCAAGAATGCAGGGTGGAGTCGTATAGTGTATGTCACTGGAACGAGAACTTTATATATTTATTTCATTTGACATTTACACACAAAGTAGATTTAATTAGCCGTGTAGTAAATATTTTAACAACTGCACTTTGAAGAATGTAAATGACTTAATGAAGAAGCTCTAAAACGTACGTTTGCTGTTCCTTAAACTTTCATTCTAAAACGTACCATTTTGGTTTATCTTCGCACTTCTTAAAACCAAAAATAATAAGTAATCAGGCTTGCTAGGAAAATAATTTAATATATATGTGTTTGTCTGTATGTATGTTTAAAAACAATATACAAATATTGGATGTTTATTCTGCTTTAATGGCTCCATAAAGTAATTAAAATAACATTTATAAAATTTTTAAAGGATTTCTTCACGTATAAGAGTTGTTAAATAGAAAACAGGCTATGGCACAGTTTGTAATAGCTAAATCATGGAAACAGCCCAAAAGCCCATCAACAGGTGGGTAGATAAATAAAATGTGTGACTTTTTAAAAAGAAAATGAAGTATTACAGAGCCATAAGGAAAGATAAAGGGGGTCCTTTATAGCTAAATGGATGCACCTTGAGGCCATATTCATAAATGTAATAAATAGGACATACATCAATACCATATCATTTCTTTAGTGAGAAATTTCTTTAGTGAAGGTGTAAATGAGGGACAAAATTCATAAGGAAGATTGTGAAATAGGAAGAAAATATTAAAAGGGAAGGGGAACTATGGAGGGAAGCAGAGGAAAACAAAGAAGAAAGGAAAAGAAAAATTTGATGGCAAAGTGGTAAAAAGCAAAAACAAAATTTACATATATTGAGGTTGGAGGGGTCAAAGGAAGGGGAGGGGAACAGGAAAACTAGGAATCAACATCAAAGGGAAAGAAAAGGAAAAGGACAGGGAAAAGGAAAGAGGTGAACAAAAAAATTAGGTGGTAAAAATTTTTTAAAATGGAAGCAAAGCTTATGTGTATAGGGTAATGAGTGTAGTCAGGAGGGTAGAGGAATGGGATAAAATGATTGTCAAGATATACGTTGTATAAGGACAAATTTATAATGTGGAATGTGACCACAGCATATATCTAAAATGTAGTAATAAATTCAATAAATAAAAAACATATCTCATGTACATGTACAAATTCTCAACAATGAATGAGATTATAGTGTATATCTAAAATGTAGCAATAAACTCAATGGATTAAAAAGAAACAAGCTACAAGAAAATGTATCACAATAGCTTTGCGTATTTGTTCTTCTTTCCCATTTTTAAATTTAAAAATCCTCATATAAATTTGCCTTCTAATAAAAATACTGCTGTTGGGACCTAAGATTTAGCTCAGTGGTTCCGGTTCCTGCCTTGCAAGTGCAAGGTCCTGAGTTCAATCCTGGGTGACCACATACCACAGTGCTGGCTGTGGTGACTCACACCCACCAGAAATCAGTCCCACACACCACAGTGCTGAGCGTGGTGGCTCACACCTGCAATCCCAGCACTCGGGAGGCAGAGGCAGGAGGATTACTGAGTTCCAGGCTTGCCTGGGCTACATAGTGAGCTCAGGGCCAACCTGAACTACAAAGTGAAGCCCTGTCTCAATCAATTCAATCAATCAATCAATACAAATAATGCTGTAAACCACTCATTTTCATAATACATTTTATCCATAAAACTGAATATCTATATCCATTGAATAAGAACTCCTGTTTGGGGGATCAAATTTTTTAGCACTCGATATATATTAAAGACATTACCTCTCTGTCTGCAGTAAATTAGGAAAAATCTTTTCCATTCTTAGGAAAAGTTTTTCCATCTTTTCACTCTGTTGTTTCCTGTTTTGGTCTGCAGAAGCATTTTAATTTGATGTGACCCCTTTTGTTGATTTTCAACATTATTTCCTGTACAAGGAGAGTTCAGTTCAGAAAGTCCTTGACCTTGTCTATGACTTCAATAGTTTTAACTATTCTATTTTCCAATAGATTGTGTTCTCTTTTAACATTTAGTTCTTTGATCGATTTAAATTTTAAGATCAGAACATGGCAAAGATATGTGTCTAGATTCAATCTTCTGCAAGTGGACTTACAGTTTTCCCAACACTATTTATTGCTTTTTACTTTTAATATTTTACTAGCACATTCTTGTAGGACCTAATAATCCATTCATCAACATAACACATCTGAATTAGTTTATTTTATCCCTTTCCTTTTTCCTCCTTCCAAACTTTCTCTGCTTTCCCATTTACAAAAGTTCTATTTCTAGGGCCAGAGACTTAGCTCAGTGGTTCTGGTGCCTGCCTCACAAACTCAAGGTCCTGAGTTCAATCCCAGAAACCACATACAACAAAGATGGGTGTGGTGACTCACGCCCACCAGCAATCAGTACCATATACCACAGTGCCGGGCATGGTGGCTCACGCTTGTAATCCCGGCACTCGGGAGGCAGAGGCAGGAGGATTTTTGAGTTCGAGGCTTGCCTGGGCTACATAGTGAGCTCAGGGCCAGCCTGAACTATACAGCGAGACACTGTCTCAAAAAAAAAAAAAAGTTCTATTTTTTCCTCCTATTATTCTTTTCCTTTAAAACCCTTTATCTTCCTTCCCTCTCCCCTACCCTCCACTCCCCTCCCATTTGTTAAATACGCTATCCTTGCTCCAATGTATGGTTTTGGCCCCTTGGTCCAAGATCAAATGTAGTAGTTGAATGTGCTTGGGTTATTTCTGCAACCTCTATTCTGTACTGTCGATCCTCCTGTTTGTTTTTGTGCCAGAGTCATGTTTTTATCATAGTAGCTTTGTAATATACCTTCAAATTAAATAAGAAATTTTATTTGAGCCAGGCGTCCTGCTTCTAAATATCTTCCCAGAAAAGATAAAGACATCAAATTGCAATGACAACTCATGTTTATAGCAGCACAGTTCATAATCGCTAAATCTTGGAGACACACTGTATGTCCATCCACAGATGAATCAATTAAAAAATGGTGATTTACACACAACAGAATACTATTCTACCACACAAAAATCCTTTCATATGAAAGAAAGTGAGTGCATCTCAAAACCATAATCTCTTGTAGTAAATAAGACACACAAGCTTAAATACTGAATGATTTCTCTTAAATGAAAAACTCAAAATATAACTAGAATACAAAATTATAGATAGTAGGGAAATATATCTTTCTCAGAGAAGAAGGGAGTTAAGGAAGAAAAGTGGAGGGAAGAAAAGTGAAGAGGAAAAAGATTAAAAAAAGAATTAAAATGTGTTGTATACATGTACCTACTCCACACAAGAAATTCAAACTGTGTATTTGAAATATCTACAGAAATAATAAAAGAAAAGATATGAAGAAGTGTATAAAGAGGGTAATGAGGAAAGAAAAAAAGGAATTCATATGTACTATGTGCATGTGCCACTTCTCCACAAGAGATGTAAATGTTATGTACTACAAACATGTACTAATAAAAATAAAAATTAATAAACACCATCTTCCCATTTAAGACTCTTCCTAGTTCAGGTAACAATTACAGTGCTATCTGTCTCTATGACTGTGACTACTGTAAATATGGTGTGGAACTCTATGTTGCTTTTTTTTAGTGACTGGTCTATTTAATTTTGCCTGTGTTCTCAATATTCACCCACTCTGAACATATGTCAGAATTCCCTTCCTTTTCAAATAGTACTCTACTGCATTTACATAATATATTTTTCTTATCCGTTTGCTAAGTGGTGGCCACTTAGATTGCTTCTAACTATTGGTTCTTGTGAATCATGCTGCTGTGGGTATAGGTATACACATAGCTCTACAAGATCGAGTTTTGGGGGTATATATTCAGAATGACAGTTAAATCTCATGATAATTCAGTTTTGAATTATTTAAGAAACTGCTGTAATGTGTTTTCTACAGTGGCTCCGACATTTTATACAGTATTGTCACAGGGCACATGTATTCAGCATGTTATTTTCTGCTTTGTGATACTAATTATTCTAAAGAATGGGAAGTGTATCTCGCTGTAATTCTGAGGTGGATTTGGTTCTTGACTACTTATTTCAAACATCTTATGTAGCCATTAGCCACTTGCTATTTCATTGGACAAATATTCATTCAATTTCTTTGTCTATAGTATAACCAAATGTTTTCTTGTTGCCTTCATTGAATTTTATTGGTTTTCTATGTTATTTAATACACTCTACATTGAGTTTTATTTATTCTCTATCTTTTCTAATGTATGCTGTTAATCCCTTAAGAGATGTATGATGTGAAATATTTTCCCCAATGGCTTGCACTTTTATTATGTTAATAATGATTATGACACACAAAAATTTTTAAATTTACCTGAAGTCAATCTTGTTTCTTTTACCTATGTTTCTGATGAAATCAACAAATCATTAAGCAAATCCAGCTGTGAGGCTTTTTCACTGTTTCTGCTAAATGTTATGGCTTAAATTGTATTTTAATTATTGATGTATTATGGGTTATTTTTATACATTATATAAGATAAATGCCCAAACCTTATTATTTTGCCTGTAATTATTCAGCTCACCCATCCATTTCTTGAGAAGACCACCCTTTATTGAACAATATGTGAAAGACTATTTCTTGGGTTTATGTTTAATTCCATTGGCTTATATGTCTGTCTTTATGCCAGTAGCACATGGTTTTGATTATCGAATTTTTTTTACTTAAGTGTTGAAATCAGGAATTGTACATCCTTCAGGTTTGCACTTTTTTCAAGAACATTTGACTATTCAGGATCCAATTTTGGGAGGGGGGTCTTTCTATTTCTGCAAAAAGAAAAACATTTTCATTTTATTAGGTATTAAACTGGATTACTACTTTTAAACCCCAGATAGCTGGGGGATAATGTAACAACTTTAACTCTCCCAAACTACACATGACGTACATTTTCAGTTGTTTGTCTTATTATGTTTCTGAGCAATATTTTATTATTACCATTATATAAATCTATTACCTCCCTGGTCAAATTCATGCTTAAGTGTTTTATTCTGTTTGATGTTACTTGACAGGGAGTTGTTTTTTTGCAATTTCATTTTCAGATCCATGGTCTTTGTGAATTGACTTCACCTCCTACAATTCTGGTGAATTCATTTATAAGTTTTAGCAGAGTTGTGTGTGTGTGTGTGTGTGTGTGTGTTGGATTTTTAGGGGTTTTCATCTAGAGACTGTATATTCTGTGAACACATATGATTTTACCTCCACTTTTTAAATTTGGTTTATTTTTTCTCACATCATGTTTTGGGCTAGTTGTTCCAATACTATAATTCCAATACTAGACGTTACAGTATTGAGCAGAAGTGACACCGATCACCTGTGCTTTGCTCTTCATCCTCAGGGAAAAGCTTTCAGTCTTTCACTAGTAAGTGTGATGTAGGCTTCAGGTGTTTTTTTTTTAATATGCATTTTACTAGGTAAAGGTGAGTGTATTTGATTTTTGTTATCAAATTTTCAAGTTCTTGGGGGTTGTCAATTGTCTCAAAAAATTAAGGATATCATGTATCTCCAATGTTACATGCCACCTTAATATTTCTTTATTTTTATATTATTTAAGTATGTTAGTATTTTGAACTTCCACAGTGGCTCAGTGGTACAGTGCTCACTTCGCATGACTTGGGTAAGCCCAGGGTTCTATTTCCAGCAGTACACAAACAAAGTGAAACAGAACCTGTGCATAGCAACTCAAAACTATCTTAACAATCAGATTTCAACAATAAATCTTACCAATAAATCAGTGTCTTAGTCCATTTTTCATTCTTGGGACAAAAAACAACACCCACAAGTTACAAGAGGAAATGTTTATTTTTGCTCACAGTTTATAAAAATTTCAGTCCATAATCAGGTCGCTTCAAGTTAGTGTAAAATGGCAGAGGCATTACAGAGGAGAAACACACAGTTCATAATGTGGCAGGCAGAAGGCAGTGAATAGTGAAGCAAGACTCCATTTTCCTTTCATCTCATCCATGCTAAGCCTTTTGGTGACGTCACCTACACTCAAGATGAGGCTTCTATTATCCACACTCAGAACTATGTCAACCCAATCAGAGAGGCAATTTAGTACCACACCCCGTCAGTCCTAGTGTCACACACCCTAGGTCCAGAAAGCTCAGAAAAGCCTCACCCATGAGTGCATGAAGCTTCGGAAAATATCTGGATAAAAATCATAACAATTTGTCTATAAAAATGTGCTTACAATCAATAGAGCTGATAGTGTTACATGCTGTCAAAAATCATATGGTCCTGTAGAGCTTCAGGTAATCTATATAATACTGAATAAATTACTAATTGCAATTTCAAGCTTGAGGTCAAATGTAAGTTTTCCAAACACAAAGGCCAGGAACAAACATTAATAATCTGTAATTCCCCTTTTACTTACAACATTCACTGATATGTTCACATTTGCATTTGTGTGTTTTAATCATATTAATGTTTACCTTTTTCCAAAGGTTATTATAAGTTTCTAATTTTGGAGCTATCTATTGAAATGAATCAAATATTCCATTGCAACAGATGATGTGATGCCTTACCAGACTTCTTAGTATTGAGCCATCTTTACATTTCAAGAAGTAAGTCACTATTTAAAAACTATCCTGGGATTATTTAGCATTACTTGATTTAGTCTTTTTTTTTTTTTTTTTTGAGACAAGGTCTCACTTTGTATGTAGTTCAGGCTGGCCCTGAGCTTACTATGTAGCCCAGGCAAGCCTCAAACTCAGCAATCCTCCTGTCTCTGCCTCCTGAGTGCTGGGATTACAGGCATGAACCACCACACCCGGCACTGTGGTATGTGGTATTGATTGTTGGTGGGCGTGAGTCTCCACGCACAGCATTGTATGTGGTTACCGGGGATCGAACTCAGGACCTTGCGCTTGCGAGGCAGGCATTGGAACCACTGAGCTAAACCTCCGGCCCATCAAAGTTTTGTTCTTTGTATGTTTTTGTCTTGAATATGTGGTATATTTGCAACTGGAAAAATAACCGATCAGTGTAAATATCATTTACATATTTGGATGATATTTAAAAATCTGATACGTGAAAGAATACAAATACAAAAATTAAACAACAATGATAGAACTCTGCAGACAAGTGAGGAAGATATTAAAAGAGAAAAGTCCACTCAAGAGGAATATGTTGGTTGTTAGTATTGTGCTATGGACCTGATTATTCCAAATGGTTCAGCTCCCTGCCCCACCCAACAACATAGAATGTCGGTGATGTACTGTGATCATGAAGGTAAGTAAAATATCCTTGATATTTCTAAATGCCCTAAGGTTAAAGACCAAGGTTCACAAATGACTATGTAAGTGAAATGTGGTCCACTGGCCTTAGTTGTGAATGGGCTCCCAGAGGCACCATACAATACATGAGAAAGGTCTTAGAGGTCAGAAATAACTCCCAATTGATTTGTTTTACATGACTAATGTCCTTGAGATAAAGGATCCTTGCAAGTTTACATGTGTGCACTAAATCTCGATTAGCTCTGAGCCTGAGATTTTAATTCAGTCACAACTTGAAAATCCGTCTGCAATCTTGGTCACTCTGCTTCACTGTCCTGGTTATGATTTGGGAAAAAAATCTCACATTTCTGCATCCTTTTGAAATCGGGCTTATAAAAGTTTGAACTCTTATATTCTAATGTTAACTAACTTGCAAATTTGCTCATACATGTACCCATTAGTTTTACTAAAAACTATATGTTGAAAGTAATTTCCACCTCATCAAGGTCACAAGCCAGGAAAACGTTATGAATATAATTTATTAAAGATTAACAAAGAATCCTGTGTGCCATGAATGTCGGGATTGTTGGTAAAAAAGTGTTTTATGAGCTGGGTTCAGAACTGAGAAGAACAACCTCAAAGTTCAGAAAGAGAAAAGGGTCGAGATCATGAGACAGTCAAACCAATTAATTTAATATGAACGAAACTACACCTGGGTGTTCAGATGGCAATCCACCTTCTGTGTTTGCATTTTGCCTCATGTTTTAAAGTTAATGTTCTTGTTAAATGAACCTTTAAACTTCTATTTTTTAATTGAATTCTTTATTGGTACAATTTATATACATCTCAAAATCACGTATAACATTGGGGAATTTGTACCAGTATATGCCACAAGTTAATTCTCATTTTTACCCATATCCCTACCCACTTCCCCCTCCTCCCCCCTTTATACATGCTCTTTTATTTTCTTTCTGTATTATATTTATTCCTTCCCCTCATCACATTCGCACACCAAGTTTCCTATAGAAACTTCTATTTTTACTAAGTAACACTATCATTTTTATAATGTGTCCCTTCATTGTTAAACTGAAAGAGCTGAGAAGGAAGGTGGAGATGTGTGTTAATGACAACGATATACTCAGTATCCCATCAGGTATTCATTGCCTTATCTTGTGTTGTTTTATGATAATTCTCTATATGTCCCATCTCTTCACGACCTTTCCTTGCTTTCCGCTTTATCTTAATAGTCTTTATTCAAACACTGATAATGAAGAACCACTAATTTAGGAAAGAAATGTGCCAAGTGGTAAAGGTTTGCCGCAGTACACAAACTGGCTCCATCTGAGCAGGAGCCGCGAGACCCTGTGCACTCCCAAGACCTCTGCTGCTTCCGGGCAGTAAGGCGCGATGGGAAGTTCCGGCCAGCCCGGCTTTCCTCAGTCACTCTCCGCTCTCCTCCCTCCACGAAGCGTCTGTCATCTCATATATTTGTTTTGCTCTGATTTACTTACATTTTAAACATTGCCATGAAAAATCTCTGTTGTTATTTCAGACAAAATGCTTTGTCATGTCAAAAATTTTAATTGTGAGGTCATAGCACATTTTTATCAGGGAATTTTGTTGACTTTAAGAAGTACAATAAAGTGTGCTTACTAAATAAGTTAGGTTTTATTTACAATTGTTTTTAATATCTTTTCAATGAGAACATTATAAGGATATAGTTTTTTAAAATAAGCTTATTTTTCTAGCATTAAATCTTATTTTATGATATTAAGGTACATTTTTGACAACTCTTTAGGATAGGAATGTTTGTTTTATTTTATTTTATTTTATTTTATTTTTGCTTTTTGAGATAGGGTCTCACTTTGTAGTTCAGGCTGGCCCTGAGCTCACTATGGTGCCCAGGCAAGCCGCCGCGAACTCAGCAATCCTCCCGTCTCTGCCTCCCAAGTGCTGGGATTACAGGCGTGAGCCACCACGCCCAGCATTATATGTGGTAACCGGGGCTCGAACTCAGGTCCTTACGCTTGCGAGGCAGGCGCCAGAACCACTGAGCTAACCCTCCGGCCCAGGAATGTTTATTTTTATAAAAATGTTTTGAAGCATCCGTGATTATTATGATAGATATGTGTTTTTCTTGTAAAATTATCAGGTACATTAGACACACAGTTGCTGAAATTTGGAATTCAATGAAGAATAATTTGAGTTATCTTTGCATAATTCTGGAGAACTTGTAAGACACTGGAATAAGTCAGAATGCCAAAAGTCAAAGAGCACGCCTGTGTGCATTGCTTACATTGTTCACGATGTTTCTAATTTAATTCAAATGATAGAAAGTTCTCATTAAAAGGCAAAATAGCACGTATGTGTTTTTCTCTTGCACCTTGTCAACTGTACACCAACTTGATGCTAGCTACTGTTTACAAAGACATCACATCAAAATTTCTAGATGTTCAGCACATGGGACAGTGAACAAAAGGAGGGAACATGTACATGTGGGTAAATACACTATGCATGTTTTTCTATTGCAGTCCTACACTCCTTTGCAACACATCAAAGACGAGGATGTTCAGCGAACTCTCTCCAAAGAATTTCCTGCTTAGTTTTTGAAAAGCGAATGAATCTCCTGGACACTGGACGTTCACTGTGTATTTGTCATTATACTGTGGTTAGAGAGCACCCTCTGCTTTCTCCTGATTAAATAGCACCCCTGATCTGAAAGAAAAGAAGCGGCTGATTCTAAGTGGATGTTTTGCTCAGAAAATCAGAAGGGATATGTCTATAAGGTTCATTAACTCTTGCCCTCTCTTGGCAGTAACCCATGTTCAGGAGGCCACCGATGTGGCACCCTCAAAAGAACTCCCCAAAGGAGCCGAAGTCTGGAGGGAGAATACCTGCTCTGAAGCTGCCCACTTTCCCTGAACTGAATCTGCAGAGCCTCCCCAGGAGGGGGGAATGCAGCTTTGAAAAATAACACCTTTGTTATTCCAAGTGTTAGAGATGAAGCCGAGTTTTCAGATGGCCTCAAGGTTTGTGCATCCTTCACCAAACACAGATGGGAACTGGACTCTTTGAACTGCTTTGAAAATCTGTTCCTAAGCCTTGCTGGGCGTCTGGGAGGCAGCCAGCGCTCCCTTCTGCCTGCCTGCCATTTTTATGGTTCTGTGACGACAAGGAATAAAATAGCTTCATTTTAGAAGTAAATGGTATGTAGGTGCAGGGGGGGTTCTGTAAGCAGCATTTAATCTTCACTATTACGCTAATTAAAAAGGGTGATATTTTTAAAGACTGTTTTAAATAAAATTAGAAGCAAATTATACAGCATACAGATAACATTAATTCATTTCATTTGTTTGGACAATTTGACATTGTATAATTTCATTTCTTTTAAACAGTAAAATCTGCAAAGATGCAGACCACCTATTTTTAGATCACTTACTAGCCTTATAGTTCTTTAGAGCTTTGTAGTTGTGTTAAAATATATTGATTCTTGAATCCAGAATCAGAAACATCTGCTATAGTAAGTCAATGTCATGGTCTGTTTTACGTAGTGGTTCCACTTACAAGTATTTTATATTTAACACCACCATTTTCACTTGCCTACCTAAAAGACAACCCAATTAAAATCATTATAAACAGACAGTCTTACCTAAGTCAGATTCATGGCCACAGAACTTACAAGGTGCTTGTTGTGCATACTACATACATAACATAGAATCATTTTTTTAAGAAAGCATTTAATTTTTTGAAGAAATTTGAATTTCTATGTAAGAATCAGGGCATTCCTACATACTGGTAAAAGGCTATGTGAATCTTAGTCATGTTTCTTTTAACAGACAAGTCAAAGTTATATTGGTCTTTATGAGAAAAACCAGTATGACTATCAGGAGAAAGCTATGTACTTTTGATGTAGCATATTATGATTTTGTAAACACTTAATGCCACACATGTATGTATAGTATATGCTTATTATCGCTTCTTGGCCTTTTGGCTAAGATCAAGTGTAGTATATGCTTATGGCTGTGATAAAGAAAAAACAAAAACTACTACTTAGGTTAATCTCATATTAAGAAGTTTTAATGCTTAGGTTCCCATAGAAACATTAACATAGCTGTGTTGTTTATATGCCACTTTTTATGATCCTAGTTTAACAATATCAACAGAGGCCCTTTAGAATGTATACTCAATAAGAACACATACTTTAGCCACAGCAGGCTTCCTCCTTGGCGCACAGCGAGGATAACTGCTTGACCCTGCACCCTGTCTCAGCAGGTGTGCGGCAGCAGGACCTAGCAGACCCAGTAATCTCCTCCCTGGACCTATTGAACTTATTTTTTAAATAGATGTATATAAAAGAGAGCAGGAATATGAGTTTCCTTGCAACTTCCACCCCCAGGGTACACTGAGTGACTATAAAATTCTGGCATGTACTCTACATTCTATCCTTCCTGCCACAAATATTAATCATGGCAAAAGGAAGAGCCTCGGACCCTGGGAATTTACAATCTCTGCATCATCTTTGAGTTTTAAAAGCTAGTATAATTCAAAAGTGCCGCTAAAAGTTAAATGATGTTTCAAGAAGGGCCTAGTGGAACTATTGCCAGTGTTCTGAAAACTACTTCATGAAAGAGAAAGGAAGACATCCTGTTCCTACAGGGAAGTAAAGTAAGCGTATTTTGTCATCTCATCTGGTTTAGGTTTACCTATAATTTTAATGACACACACACACACAAAAAAAAAAATTGCAAGTAAAACTCACTCAAATTCTTGGAAAAATCACACTCACCTGAAGAAAACCTGATGTTTGAGCATCATTTTTAAAATATTCCCCCAAAGTAAAGCCAAATATGATGACATATGGTTGATGGAATCACCAATTGACATACTTAGAAGCATGTATAAAGTTACTTCACATTTTAAGACATATATTTCCTTCTAGGCAGTACTGCTTCCCAAGGCCAACATGCAATTATGTGGACCCTAGACTTGTGGGGTGTTTATCTAACAATACCAGCTACTTTTGGATTGTTTGAGTGACACACACATAGATGTACATATATATTTTTTTCTCTCCTTACCTTGAATCAATATATGATATTAATATTTAAAATTTGTGTTATTATTTAGACATGAATCTGGTAGGAGAACCTGTTTTTAAATTGAAGTAGTTAGTCCACATATATGTAATGTAAACACTAATAAAACTTTATTACCATGTCATCTTGTTATACTTTATTCAGTTTTCTCTTAGAAACACACTTATTTTAGTGTTCCTTAGTTCAGGCACACAATTTTACAAATTTATATGAAGTCTCTTTTCTAGGATATTCAGTAAATCTTAAAATACTATGAAAACAGAATGAACAGAAGCAGAAAGACAGTCAAAAAACAGAAAAGACACTGCAAATAAATATTAAAATCATCAATTCAACATGTGAATTTATCTTAACAGAGGTAATACTGACTCACTCCTTTATGTCATGCTTTATTCTGATGAAAGCTTCAGGCACTTTAAATCCTAATAATAGCTAGTATTTTAAATCTTAGAAAATACATGAGGCAAATATCATTCTCCAGGGCTGGAGACTTAGCTAAGTGATTCCAGCACCTGTCTAGCAAACACAAGGTCCCTGGCTTGATCCCAGTAAGCAAATACAACAATACCAGGCAGGGGATTCATACCCACCAGCAATCAGTACCACATACCACAACCCAGCACTCCAGAGGCAGAGGAAGGAAGATTGCGGAGTTCAAGGGTTGCCTGGGCTGCATAGTGAGCTCAGGGCCAGCCTGAACTACGAAGCAAGTCCCAACCTCCAAAAAATTTATTTCTTTATTATAATTAATAAATTACTGATGTAGGAATTGATACAACATTGATTCTAACATTTCTAACCACAGTTTTTCTACTGTTTAGTTTTATTAGAAGATTTCTTGAGTAGAGATAGGAAGACTGTTTCAGGGGAAAATAAAATAACTTTCTCAAAAGAAAATATGAGAAGCAAAAGATTTTGTACATATTCTATTAGAGTAAATTATATAAGGAAAAGAAAACAGTATTATGGCATTTATAAAGGAAAATCTTTAAAGTAAAGAATATATAAATCCCACAACTAACCACTAAACAACTGTGTGATTAATAAAATGTTTTAGAGACTTACATTTCCTACTTATAAAATAAAAATAAAACCCATTTCTTTCCTATGAGCTACCCTGCCCCTGCTTATGGCATTTAACAAGGGAGCTGTAAAAGACTAGTAAGAGGATAATTTCTCCATTTGAAGATGTTCGATTTATTCACTTTTGCAAAGCCATTCTGGCATATGAGATAACATCAGTCAATCCAAAACATTAAAAAATGAATATGCTTGAAAATTTGGTAATTTGTATTTATGTTTACTTAGTATGTGTCTGCACCATGTAATATTTACTTTCTTTGTGTGGAGTTGATATATGTATATAACATATCTTAACTCCCTTTTCATTTCCTCTCTGCTTCTATCCCCTCCACCATGGCCACCCAAGCCCACTAGAACTCATCTCTGTCTTCTACTCCTCAAGGTACAAGACAAGGGGCTATGGGAACTAAAGTACATCTACTGGGTTTAGCTCTTGCTTTGGTTAAATTCTTTTCTATCCTCCACTTCTTTCAGTGAATGAGAATGTTTCTTCTGTACCATGGTCCATTGATTGAGATTAGGTACATTTTTTTTTTTAAAGAAAAACTCAGAGCCAAGAGTTTGCCTTGAGTCTCAGAGAAAAACTTTGGAATTGTATTTTCAGCAATGCTGCAACTATTAAGATATGGGCAACTCCTACAGATGGAATATATATGTTTTATGAAACAAAATGGACAGGAGCCTTTGGAGGGTAAAGCTTGTCATATTATAGCTTAGATCTAGAATGTCCTCCACAAATCACAGGTATTCCGTGGTACAGCTTTGAGAATGTGATTGGACTATGTGAATGTTGCATTCTTTGGTGTATTTATCCATTGATGAACACTATAATAAACCAGAGACTTTAATTTGTTAGTTGATTGACTGTACTGGGGAATCAGACTCAGTACCCTGTGCTCACAAGAAAGACATGTTGCCTCAGGGTTACATCCACTGCCCTACCTTTTTAGATGAGAGATGTCATTGACTAGAATCATATCTGAAGGCCTCCCTGGTGCCTCCCCTCTTCCTCTTCTCTCTGGTTGCCATGAAGTGATCAGAAATTTTCTACCATGCCTTTTCACCGTGATGTTTCTGAAGGAACTAGGAGAGTGAAAGTCAGGATATCTGCACTGTTTTCATAGCTAGGAAGCTGCTATTGTACCTGAGAACACAGCCAAATTTCCTCTTCTGCATTGTGATCCAATGCTGAACTCAAAGTGAGGACCCTGCCACAGCTTCTGAGACTCATACCTCCAATAACATACTTACAAACTGTCAGAAGTGTAATCACTTTATTTCCATCCTGCATCTCTCATATGAAGTTAAATATGACCAGACTCTAATTTTCATGTAGCCCCCTAAATTTGAAGGAATGACCTGTCAATAATTTCTAGAATCTATAAGAGCTACCATTCTGCTCCTGCTATTGAGACAGAGACACAGTGATTGTACACAAAGCTAAAAAAAGGAAGCATAGATACCATGGTTCTAATGAGAAAAGAAAACTAGCATGGGCAAACGATTGATATGGCATTTGTAGGAAATTATAATTTTGCTTCTTGACTTAAGTGCTTAGAAGAAATCATTAGTCAGAGACAGGAGGATTGCTGAGTTTGCGGCGGCTTGCCTGGGCACCATAGTGAGCTCAGGGCCAGCCTGAACTACAACGCGAGACCCTGTCTCAAAAAGCAAAAAAAAAAAAAAAAAGAAATCATTAGAATTTTGATTTATTAAAATGAAAAACCATTAGAATAAAAACTAAGAGATCTCATCTCTAAATATATTGAATTCATTTAATAGGAGCACAGACTGAGAACTGGCTGGAAAATACTTAGGAATAGAAAGTGGATCTTTTAGCCATGTAGAAATGACAGTATACAGTACCTACCAGTAATCTTATACCTTTGGGTTTGTTAGTATTATTTAACTTTAAAATTTATAAAATAAATAACACCAGTCTTAAATATGGATTCACATATTACTATCATGCCCCATTGTTTTTTTTTAATTTGAATCTTTATTGGTGCATTATATATACACATCACGATCATGCTCAACATTGAGAATTTGTACCAGTATATGACATGACTTAATTCTCATTTTTCCCTTCCCCTACCCACCCTATGATCCCCCACCCCCATATAGATAAGCTTTGTGGGTTTTTTTACCATCACATTTTTTCCCCTCATTACTTACCCTTAAACCCCATTTCACTTTGAATATTTACTATTTTACTATGTTTATCATGGATGCTAGAACTCATTTACATCTTCAGTTTCTCATAGCAGAGAAAATATATTATATTTACACATCTGTGACTGATTTACTTCACTTATGAGTATGTCCTCAAGGTATGTCTGAGTAGAAATGACTCAAAATTATCATTTTTATAACAGAGTAATACTCCATTTTATTTAAAAACCCACGTCTTTATCCAGTCTAAAGTTAATGGGCATTTGGGTTGTTTCCAAGATTTACCTATCACGGATTGAGCTGCTATAAACGTGGATGCACATATGTCTCTGTGACATGAATCTTGTAATTCTTTCGTGTATATCCCAAGCAGGGGAATATCAGGGTCATAATCATAGTTTTCTGAGGAATCTCCACACTGATCTCCATAGTGGATCCACAACAGTGGAGAAGGGTTCCTTTTTATCCACAGCCTCGCCAGCATTTGTTTCCGGTTAATTTAGAAACAGCAGCCATTCTTTGCAGAGTGAGATCAAATCTCAGTGTTGTTTTCATTTGCACCTCTCAAATGACCAGTGACATTGAGCATTTCTTCATATGCTTCTTAGCTGCTTTTATATCTTCCTCTGAAAACTATCTATTTATTTCAGATGCCCATTTATGAACTGGGTCTTTAAATTTGGGGGGTGATTTTTTAAAGTTTTTTTATATACTCTGGATAGTAGCCCTTTCAGAAACAGCTGGTAAAAATTTTTTCCCATATTGTTGATTGTGATCTCTTGGTTTATTCTTCTTTTCAGTTTGTTTCCCATCCAGCTCCATGGAATTACCTTTGATAATTCCTAATTAATGTATCACACACTCCCAGTAAATTTTTGTGCAACAAAATACTAAGATGAGTCTCTTTAAAATCTTAATTTGCTTTTTTAAGGTTGACAGACCTTACTGTCTTATCAATGAATCAGTTATTAGACAAGGGAAACGTAATGTTCTGCTTACCAAGACGTAAGCCATATGCTTTTACCTATAATGAAGCATGAGGTCAAGTTCACCCTAAGTACAAAGGAGAAGGAAAACTTCCCTGGGAAGACTGAAAATACTGTTATCAAAAGAAGAGTAAATATATCACATCAATAAGAAATAATTGAATTACTAGAGACCAAAGCATTTATATAGCTCCATCTGTCCTCCACTGATCTGGGAAACCATATATAAAAGGAAATGACAGACAAATGCTACATTTTATTACCTGTGAGTCTTGGCCTCATGTCTGAGTTGGAGTCTTGGGTGAGTTATGCATTGAGTGCACGGCAAAGATTCCTTTCGCTTGGACTGGTTGTCAATTTTGGATCTATTCCACCCAGGCCACTGGTTCCTCTTCCTGGAAGCTGATGCTGTAATTTAACCATGTTGTGACATTAAAGGCAAGGGCAAACAAACCCATTAATACATACCCTTAGAAAACTTTTTAAAAAATGTTTATTTACTGTGTGTAAAAATTCAGTGCTTCTACAAGCATGGAGTAAAAGATTGACTCAGTGAGAAACTGGAGCTTCTACAGAGGCCTATGAGCTGGCAGAAGGTAGTATCTATGTTCACTTTATAAACTTTTGGTTTAGGAATGGTCCTGCTTATTGAGGAAGGAATATTAGTTAAAAATAAGACATTATCAAACTTTTAAATTCACCTCCTTTAGAAACTACATCCTCAGTTATTATTTAGACATTTTACAGCCAGCACCAAAATTATTGCAAAGATAATTTTCAAAAAAGTACTTTTAATTCGGATTGTTGGAGTTTAAAATAACTCATTTGCTTAACAGAAAACTATTAGCTCAATGAAATCTGGAAAATGAACCAACTTAATTGCCCTAATCAATATCAAAAGCGAGGCTATTGGTTTGGCAATTCACAAATGATTTCACTGTGTATGGCACGTGAATAAAATATTTGCTACTACAAAGACACCTTTAAAATGTAAGCATATACCCAATAATAATCCAGAGCTCCTTGAGAAGGAGGAAGGCTGGGGATTTAGGGGACATAAAAAGCTGCGACCTTCTTCATCTTCAGTGTGAACTATACCATGTCACATGGTAGTTCTAAAATTAGAAAATATTTGACCCAGCTATATCACTTGTAAATACTTACACACATTGCTGTATTTAAATTATATTTCATCAATATATTTACTAGGAACTAATTATTACTAGAGTATATTGTTGAATAAGCAAGTGATTGGCCAAGATAGATCTATAAATCCTTAGCAGTTGTAGACAGCTATCATCTTTTCTAGCTGGTCAAGGCACAAACCAAGTGGTCAGTATCTGCACCAAAAATTTTGTAAATATTTTAAAGTTATCTGTACAGAGAGACATACAGACAGATTGGTAAATCTTCAAACAAATGCAGGAATTTATATATGGGGATTTTTGAATTATAAAGGTGATATTTTAAAACAGTGATTGAATCTATAAGATTGTGACAATAAATTTTAGTATAATTTTTGTTCTATATCACAAAATGTGGAATAAAATATTGAGAAATTTCAGTACCTAAAATTTGTAATAATACCTAAAAAAGTATAATAAACAAAGAAGATAATTGACAATTTATTCAGTATTTGAAAAGTCTTTAAAGGCAGAGAACTAAGATTCAAATAAAAATAGTTCTATGATTATAATCAGTCAAAATTATAAATATAAATAATTTGGTTTTAAAAGATGCAAACATGGAAAAATCAAAATGAACAATAGTGCCTTTTGAAAATTAATGACAATTTATAATATTAGATTTCAACCAGTTATTTCCTAATTAGCATGACAAAAACTTAGAAGAGGCAGTATTACAAAGTATGTGGAGGCCTACGAATTTGAAAAAGAAAATTTAGAGCATATTTCTTTAATCACCTTGGAAAGAAAATGAAAGTGTCACATTTTTAAAAGCCTATAGAATATTTGACCCAACTATATCACTTGTAAATATTTTTAACAGATACATTCAATAACTACACACACACAATTATCACTTGTAGAAGGCAAAACAAAAGCAACCTAGGGAAAATGAACTAGCTATAAAATGTATCAGTGTAAGACTTCAATAGTTTCCCAAGAAGTGTAAAAAATAATCTGATACTAACTTTCTATAAAAGTAATCCAAACATACCCCAAGTAGAAGTAAAACAAAAATATCCCATGATCCATTTTACTAGAAATATGTTTATATGTATTTATTTTGGTAAAGATAATAAAATATCAACTGTGGTTACATCTAGGACAGTCAACTTTAATTTTATTTATGCTTTCATTTTTACTTTTATATATGCCTATAAAATTGTGTGCATCTTCTAATTTTAAAAAAAATTATTTAAATTACTCATAAAGATAGACATTTTGACAACACACATCCTTTATTCAAATATCATTTCTATACAGATTGGCTATGAAATCTTGGAAAAGCTATTTATCTTCAAGCTTTAGGTTTGTCATATACAAGTTGGGATTTGTAATCATTTCTATGAAACTCTGGAAAGGATGAAACATAATAATGTACTTATACTGTTTACCCTAATTCCTAAAATGTAACATATTCAGTAAAATGTAGCTGTGATTATAGGAGTGCAATAATGCTACCATAAAATCTAGAGTTGGAATTATTTTACATGTTATGAGTAAATGCACTAATACAGAAACAAAAGGACTCAAAGGGAAACTGCAGATAGAATTTTAATCACATAGGTAATTCCTCTTGGTGAATAATGGTTTTCACTAAGCTTAACTTAATTGATTTTTTCTTTATATTAACAAACATAGGAAAGTTTATAAAATTATATTTTAAGTATATAATAACTGGTCATGATCTAGTAAGTGGAGATTATACAGGTACCTGAATTGTCATTCTGTGAATATTTTCATCTTCCCAACCCCAGAAATTGTCTATATGAAATACTATCCACACGATAACAACCAACTTTGTTTTCCTTCTGTATGAACATATGCAGTCAAGTGTGCACTCGTTGCATTAATGCACCAAGCAGCAGTTCAAGATTTCGTCTCAATACTTCCATCTAAAAATTACTGCATGCTAAACATACTCAAGATAATGCATATGAAGAGAAGTTTTACATTTCAGGCACAGCTAAATTAATGTGTTTTTTGCTTGTTTTACAGAAGGGAATAATCTGTTTATAAAATTGATCTTAAAATGATGATATATCTTAGCCAGGGTTTTTGAGAAAGTGAAAGCCTCAAAATTTTCCTGTTTGGGACATTGAAGCTTTTTTTTCTTGCTTGCTTTGTTCTGTTTTTATTTTGTTTTTATACTACAAGTCTCACTCAGGCCCTTATGTGTTCCAGGCAGGCGCTGTGTCACCCATTAACTACATCCTCAGCCCTGAGACATTGAAATTTAAGACAATAAACTTTGGGCAAATGGTTTACCTTAATTCTAAACACTGCTATCTTGTTAGAAGATACAGGATTTTTAACTACTCCCTGTCCTTTTCTGCTGCTCAAATACCTATGAATTTTAAGAATAATATAATTGGCATTATAATAAATGATCTGGCAAATACTGTTGAACAATAAAGGGCACAAAGATATTATGTCCCATTGTTACTATGAATAGAACCACCCAGACACCAATTAACACCTCATCACTACGATTACTTATTGTTCTTATTCCACTAATCAAACTTATAACTTTCCAGTTCATATTTTGATTTTGAAAAGTTGTGCTAAGAAGAGAATAAATTTAACACGAATGCAAATAGATGTGAAGCCTACAAAGCTAATTAAGTTTATAACCACTGAGAATAATATGAAGAGGAAAATTAAATTGCTTTGCTTCAAGGAAAATCTTTAAGGAAACATTTGTTGAATAAACATGAAAACATTTTTAAAAAATCTTCCTACACAGATATTTGACTAGTATTTTTATATATAACAATTATATGCAATTAAAAATATTTTAATACACTGAAAACTGTCTTCTTAATGTCACAGTTTTGTGTGTTTTGATCTAGATGAGGGAGGTGTGTATTTACCAAGTATTTAACGTACCTTCAGGATTGTTAAAGCTTGTAATGGAAAGTATGCATAACAATAGCACAAAAACCTGTAATTAAGCAAAGTGATATTTTATGAGAATTACAAAAATATGCTGAAACCACCAATTTATACCTTTCAGGAATATTCTCATTATATCTTTGCTATTTCCTAGATACTTACACATTCAGCAGGTAAAGTTTTCTACGTAAATATTTCAATCTCTGGTGAAATGGGACTTCATTTTGAAATGCTTTGATAATAAGTTATACATTAGTTTTCAGACTTGTGCCAAGAAGACTCCTTACAGGACATCTGAAACTAAGAAATATTTGTTGTTGTTGTTGTTGTTGTTCAACTGACAGGTTTACAGAATTCATCTTTCTAATGTTTGCAGGCATTCCCTTGATACTTTTTCATAGCAGAGTAGAATTTAGATCCACTCTGGGGTATTAGCACACGAGGAAGGTAATCTGTTTCCTTAGCTGAAACTCACAAACAAAGCAGTTAAATCTGCATCACAAATGGCTGTATTGGGACTCATTACACTTTTCATAGGCCTGGATTTTTTGTTTCTAAGTCTTTGTAACATTTATACAGGGCAATGAAATGTTCATAGAACTTGACCCAATTTCTTTAAAGAAGAACGAGATGCACAGCACTGAAAAGGAGTTTTCTTTCAGAAGTAGGATTATAATTTAACATCCTAAGACAAAAAGAAAGGAAGAAAAGAAAAGAAGGAAGGAAGGAAGGAAGGAAGGAAGGAAGGAAGGAAAGAAAGAAAGAAAGAAAGAAAGAAAGAAAGAAAGAAGGAAGGAAGGAAGGAAGGAAGGAAGGAAGGAAGGAAGGAAGGAAGGAAGGAAGGAAGGAAGGAAAGAAAAGAAGTACCACCTCCATAGCTGTTAGCTGAACAAAACAATGTACCTTTGGCCTTGAAATGTAGCTTATTTTGCCAAAGTTAACAATCTTACCTAACTTTTTACCATGTCCCAGGTTCCGTATGAGGAGCTGAGATAATAAAAGGAAAATGACATCCTGAGGGGTTTAGTCTGGCAGAAGAAAAAGATCTCTAAGTGTTGCTATAAGATAAAGTGATTGGGGCCAGAGATTTAGCTCAGTGGTTCCTGTGCCTGCCTCGCAAGTGCAAGGCCCTGAGTTCGATCCCCGTAACCACAATGCTGGGTGTGGTGACTCACACCCACCAGCAATCAATACCACATACCACATCCCACAGTGCCAGGCGTGGTGGCTCACACCTGTAATCCCAGCACTCGGGAGGCAGAGGTAGGAGGACTGCTGAATTCGAGCCTTGCCTGGGCTACATAGTGAGCTCAGGGCCAGCCTGAACCACAAAGTGAGACCCCGTCTCAAAAAAAAAAAAAAAAAAAAAAAAAAAAAAAAAAAAAAAAAAAAAAAAAAAAAAAAAAAAAAAAAAAAAAAAAAAAAAAAAAAAAAAAAAAAAAAAAAAAAAAAAAAAAAAGATAAAGTGATTGATTCTGTAAAAGCTTTACTAAAAGGCAAGCAATGTGGGTAAAAGAGAGCACTGGGCTCACAGACTACACACAATGGGAAGAAAAAGAACTTGGACCAACAGTGAAAGCTTTAGGGGTATGGAATGGCATTTGCCAGGTACATAGAGAGGAAAATTTCAGAAAATTGAGCTAAAGTTTAAATTAAATATAACTTTGTAAACACTGCTTAATATTACAACCTTTCCTGTCACATTGCCATCAACTTCTTAGGAAATGAATGAATCTGGACGTGTTAGGTATCACTAGTGATATCAAAATCATATGGAAATTTATTTGTTGTGCTCCAATCACATTCAGGCCCACTTATGTGCTAGGCAAGTAACTGAACTGCCCTCCAATCCGATATGGCTGCTTTTAAAATTAAAAAAAGAAATGGATATAGAAATATCAATATAATATGAATATTAGACTTATAATAATATTGGATTTATACTAGTTATACATATGTTCTTAATAAACAGAGAACTACAGATACAAAACCAGAGGTAGATATAGCTATGGATCCAGGTTCAAATGAGGATTTAGATAGATGTAGGTAAAGGTTGTATTAGTTACACGCCCATCTGTGGAACAAATTACCAAACACTTGCAACTTAAGAGGAGAGATTTGCTTTGAGTTGAGGTTTCAAAGCTTTCTGACTCCACGCCAGAAGGTGTGGTAGAAGAACATAGCAGAGGAAAGATGATAAAACTGTGACAGCCAGGAAATAATGAAAGATTTAAAAAAAAAAAAACAGGCACAAGTATACCTTTTCAGGTTACCCACCTCTTCCAACCTGTCCCATTCTGAACACATGAGACTTCACCAGGGCATTATACAACTAACACAAAATATTCCACCCCAATCCAAAAACATTCATGCTCATTTCATCATGTAAAATGTATTTAGTCCATCTCTAAAGGCCACAGAGGTCTTAACAGTTCTAGCATTCTGCTAAAATTGTCCAAATCCAGAGTTTCTTACAGGAATCTCTTAGCTGTGAATCCCTATGAAGATCAAACAGAAAGGTAAATACTTCCAATTTACACTGGCACAAAGAAAACAGTCCTATTCCAAAGGGAGATGTGGCCATTAACCCTGACATGTCACTATGTTAAAACATGTCTTAAAGATTAGTAAAGCATTTTAAGTTGTCTGGGTTGGTCACAAAGGCATAACATTTGTGCTATCTATAGTTCCTGGGCATTCTTCTTTGACATACTTTTACTGTGCTTTTTCTGATTGGCAAAAACTGAGCAGCCTCGCACTACCAGTCCTTTCTAATATGACATCTCAGCCTTGGGGTTAACCTGTCATGGACTAAAAGTATAAGTAAATTAAGCCTTTCCTCCTTTAAATTAGATAATGCATCCTGGTGATAGCAAAAGTGATTGTAATAGAAAATTGGTACCAGTGAAGTTGGATGATTGCTGTGACTGAATCTGATTATTCAATTTAGAGACCTCTGACCAAGTCCAAGCAGCTAAGAAACATACGAAGAAATGTTCAACGTCACTGGTCATTTGAGAGATGCAAATGAAAACAACACTGAGATTTCATCTCACTCCACAAAGAATGGCCACGATTACAAAATCAACCAACAATAAATGCTGGCGTGGCTGTGGGGAGAAAGGAACCCTTCTCCACTGTTGGTGGGATTGCAGACTTGTGCAACCATTGTGGAGATCTGTGTGGAGATTTCTCAGAAAACTAGGACTAGGGGTCCCATTTGACCCTGCTATCCCCCTGCTAGGAATATACCCAAAAGAATTTTTAAAATCACATTGGAATATTAAAACCATGTTTTTCTAAATAAAATAATTTAGATGGGATTCCATTTTAAAGATAAAGAAGTTCTCTGTTCCACTGAAATTTTTTCAAGAGTCACCATCATCTGAATAAAGAAAACAGTCTTGAGGGGAAAAAAGCAAGAGATATATTTTCTGACTTCAATATATTCTACAAAGCTATAGTTTTAAAAATAAGATGGTACTTGGAACTTATCTAAACATACACACATAGAAGGAAAAAGTGAAAAGGGGACAGACAGACCACGTACCACAGTGCCGGGTGTGGTGGCTCACGCCTGTCATCCCAGCACTCGGGAGGCAGAGACAGGAGGATTGCTGAGTTCAAGGCTTGCCTGGGCTACATAGTGAGCTCAGGGCCAGCCTGAACTACAAAGCGAGACCCTGCCTCAAAAAGAAAAAAAAAATAGATCATTATAATAATGAAAAAATAACATCAATCTAATGTCCCTAAGAAGAATTGATGTTTTCTCCTGTGAAGATTTAGAAGGCATATTTGGTCTCCTCCCCTCATTTCTTTTTTCTTCTTTTGCCATGTGATATCTGTCATCTTGTGCTATTTGGCAAGAGAACAGAAGCAAAACAAGGGCTACACTATACTCTTTGACATCTTTTTTTTTTATCAATCTCTTTTCTCTGTAAAGTACCCATACTCAGTCATAACCACACAAAATGGACTACGACACCAACTGTGGTTTTGTACTCTGAACACCCAGCATTAGGCCATCCATTTAGAGAACAGTCAGTCGTATGTAATAAATTGAATGTCTAGTCTCAAAAATCATTGGCAGGAAATTAGCATTTGCTGTACAAGCACTGCATATTGAGCTAATTATTTTTCTTTTTAAGTAATTGAATGACTGAAATCAAATAAAAACCCTCATGTATGAGAACCATAAATAACATTTCTATTATGATATATATTTTCTTCAAGATTAATTTAAATGTGAAAAAACTTGTCTATATAAAGAATAAATCAATTTGGCTTTAACATATTAACTTGGGAAGACATCAGATTAAATTTACTAGGTTCATTAAGCCTAGTGAATTAAATTTCAGAAACCTGAATTTCTAGTAATAGGTTTTGAAAGTAATATTTAGCAGCCTATCAAATATGTTCTTATTCATCATACATGTTGACATTAGAGATCAGAATAAGCAACTCATTTTAAGTAGTTTTACTTGTTGATTTATCAAGTGATTATAATCTAATTTAAAAAAATAACTAGTACATCACTGAACATGAATCCTCTCTACCTTCAAGATGATAGATTCTCAGAATATCATTGAGGTGTCTATTACCATTTCTAATTCATCACTTGTATTTTAATTGATTGGATTGATTACCACAATGCTACAAATCTTGCATTATCGTGGATTTACATATAAAAATGCACAGTTTGGGGAGAGTTTTTCTTTAGGTGTCTGGATTTTGTAACAGAGGCAATTAATGCAGGTGTTATTGTTCTTTGCGTTATAATTTCTAGGTGTATCTTAATGCATGACAGAGTAACTCAAAGAGTGCTGTCCAGTTAACATCCAAATGAGAATTACTATTAGCAATAGAGACATGGCAAAGAACTTATCAAGGCACTATCATAATACCTGAAAGATATCAAAAGACAATGGAATTCTACCATAACTACTTTCTTGTCGTTCACACACAATACCTGATGCCTACACCCCAAAGGTCTATTTTGGATCAGAGCTTTTAGAGGTCTCAGTCTGTAGGTGGCCAGCTCCACCACAGGTAGCGTGTCAGTGGGGGATGGCAGAGGAGCCCTGTTCCTTTCACAGCAGGCAGGAGGCAGAGAGAAGGATCGAGGAGGAGGAAAGGAAACAGGCCCTTCCAAGCCACTCGGTCACTAGCCTACCTGCTCCAAGCAGACCTCAATCCCAAAACCCATTTAACGACAAACTCATCAGTGGACTAATCCATTGATGAGAATCACATCCTCGCTATCCAATCCTTTTACAGAAAAACCACCTATGAGCACCTGAGGCACATCCAGATATAAACTCATAACAGATTCAATCATGAGAATCTAATTCTGAGCGTTTTAAATTGATATTCCTTTATGAGGAGTTACTGACTAGATTGTGAAGAGTCATAATAGCATTTGTTTTCATTTTTCTCAATTATAACATTCTTTTTACTCTTTCCTTGATTAGTTATCACCACTGTAACATAGTTAAGATAAACCACCTAAAATATTCATTTTTCATTTATAATTAATGTCAATGTATGTCAAACAGCAATCTAAAGAAAACATAATTTTAAAAACAGCAATAAATTTCTTACACGTGTGTCCCATCAGCCTATATAATTTAAGACTGATAAGTGTATCTGTAGCTCCAAACAACATACAATATATGAGCATTTTCAGGTATTTGCCTGTACTTTGTCCAAGATTTTGTGGCTTCAGGGGAATCTGAAAATTATTTTTTCAACATTCACTATTTAGACAAAAGCCATAAAATACATTGAAATGAACTGCTGTAGAAAGTGTAAGAAATGAACTCCACATGAAATTAAACAGAATGACAAACCCTTTCAAAAATAAATGTGTAAAGCTGAATGGCAATACTTGCTAGTAGCTTCTCTTGAAACTCCTGCTTATTAAGCACCCTGTTATGACATGTCATTAAACATTGTCTGATTTTGAAAGCAAATAACTAATGAATAAGTAAAGGAATGCTGATTTCAATGAATCTGTAAGTCTGTCCTTGTGCAAACCTGCCTTCTCTTCCTGTTTTGATAGAATTCCAAGATCACGGTGACACAGGCCACCTGCAACCTTTGCTGGCTACAAAGGAACGTGTCTGTGTATAGAAGAAGGGTCAGAGTTATGTGCATTGTGGTTTCATTGTAGAAAAATGTCTTTATTTTTTTCAGTAAAAATTATATGCAATAGAAGAAAATGCGATACCTGACTGCATATTCATGTCACCTTGTTCCTGACACTTAGTAAAGGCATTTCTAGAATATACCTGGTATCTGATTTTAGTTGTAAAATACATATACTCATCTGCCCTCCTGTGAAACACTTATATACACACACATATGATTAAAACACTAAAACTATGTCCAATTTATTTAAAAAATGTAAAATACTGAGGGAATCACAATTCTGGTGAAAATTTGAATTGAGATTAAATTTCATTATTTAGCAGTTTATGAAAGAATAGCTTTTTGAGTTATTCTTTCATCCATTTTGCAGGAGGTCTAATCAAAATTTGCATACCTGAGCAAGGAGCGCATTGTGGAATGCACTGAGTGTGGAGCAAAGCTGCTAACCTCGTGGTGACAGGAAGTAAAAGAGAAGAGCCAAGGCGGGGGGGGTGTGACCGACAGGTCGGCTTTAAACGCATGCTCCCAGTTCAACAGAAGACTTTGAACTATGCCCCAGTCATTAAGTGTTGCATGGGGTGAAGATCAAGCCTTTAATGTATGGGCCTTTGATGTGCACTTATCTAAACACAGTACTTTCTATAACTTTTTAAAATAATATATGAATATTGATTTTATTAGGGTACACCGATTATATAGAATAATGAATTTCATGGTGGCATATTCCACATATGCAGATGCGATACCTTCACCATATTTATTTCCTTTAGTGTACTTTCCAGCTCCAGGATTTTGATTTTTTGAAATAATCATTTCAATCTTCCTATTCATTGTCTTTGACAGATTACTTAATAATTTTTGTTTTCTTTTAATTAAGATTTTCTTTAGAAGAGCTGTGGCGAATTCTCTGTCTCATGCCTTGCACATATTGTTCACTGCATATTTGGTTCCTGACACTTTATTTTGTCTGTTAGATGAAGTCACAGTTCTCTGACAGCCCTTGGTGCTTATGAGTGTATGATGATATCTGTGTACTGAAGCATTAGATATTTATTCTAATCTTTACAGCCTGGATTTATTTTTTTATCTTCCTATATTGTCTGAACCAACTGTTGACTATTTTATCCAAGTCTGCTGTGCCTGATATTCTTTCAGCAGTATGTAGTGTTCCAATCCTGGTTTGTCAGAGCTATGTTTTGTCACTATTTTACCACTAGAGGGTGCACCAAGTTCAAATTTGTCATAAATGAGCGGTTGCTATGATGCTCAGGATGGAGTGTACTGCCTTAAAAGAAGGTATGATATCTGATATACTTCTGTCTGTAGCCCCTGTACCTGCCTATAGGCCCTGCTGAGCCTTATCCCTCAGAAATAGTCCCTGGATTTCTACCTGGCATTGGCCCTCCGTGTTGAAGACCCATCCCTGGACTTGAAAATAATGACGTACTACTTACATCTGCTTCCCCTCAGTAGACAAGAACTTTCTACTTACTGTGCTGCCTAGGTTTAGGAGAGAGACAGGATGGCCAACCTCATGACTATGAAAATAGACTCAGTGTTCTTTGCTGCTGGTACCTACACCTAGCCATGAGCAGTCCAATGGAGGAACAGTACCATAATACTATGGGTGGTCTTTTGCTGTGATCCATTCATAGCTTGAGACTATTCCAGGCAGCAGAGGCAAGGTGGGCTCCAGTCCTTTCTATGGAAACTGTTATCTTTCAATCTGTTGCTAGGTGGCTCCAGATGCGAGACTCGGGAACTGAGCTCTAAGTCAAAATCTTTGCTTACATTGATCTCTCACGCCTTAGCAGATGGACTCTTTCTGTGTGTGATGTTGCTTATCGTTGGGGTACCTGAATAAAGGCTGTCCCTGTGTCCATGGCTAACATGGGTCCTAGTTTCCTTCCATGGCCCCCAGCCCTTTATACAGGGCTATGGGGCTCTAAAATTGGGTTTCATTTTCATAAGTTGAAAACTTGGTTCCAAGTCTAATATCTATTCTTAATTCATCTCCCCGTCTCCATCCCAAAGCAAGAAGCATCTTTCTTTGTGCTACATTGCTTGGAGTTAGAGTCTGAAAGCATAAGCAGTTCTTTCATTCCCACCTTCTTCAATAAGCCTTTCATTATAATTTTGCTAGAAGCAGGTACTATGATCTTTCAGCTAATTCTTTTATATCTTGTGAAAGAACTTTAAGCATGAGTAGTTACTGAAATTCATTGTCTGTGGGGAGATGATCATTAGAGTGTCTTACTTCAGCATCTTGCTCCTCCCTTCTTAAAAACATCTTTGTCCACATACTGTCTAATACTTTTCCTCTCACAAACACACTGCTTTTTTGTTAAGAAAGACAATTCACATAAGATAGATTTCCGTCAATGCAAATACCACTGAACTACCACTAAATGTCTGTGAGTTATTGTTTGCTGTGTTTTGCAGGAGGTCCCACTAAATTTTTGCATGCCTTAGCCTGTTGTATTAGGTTGACTAAATCACACAGCTCAAGTGGACTTCCTCTGCTGAATCTTTTGGTACAGCGACGAAATCCTGAAACTTATGTGTAAAACCTAGTCTCTTGACAAAGACTCACTTTTTAAAACTGTTTTTGACACAGCCATTCCATTTCTCTGTTGCCTGAATTAACTTTGGAAACTTGATGTGTGTCTTTGACTACTTCATTACTGCCATTTAAGTATACAGTACAAATCTTTGGCCTTTACCTAGCCAATTTTTGTCTATATTTCCTTTTGACTGATATCTATGAACATAGGAGAAAATAAGTGAGATTTGGTAAAGAGAGTGGTAGACTTCAGTGAAATTCCTAGTAAAGGACCAGCACTAATGATGCTACTGGGTTCACATACACTAGAAGCAGCCTTTGGGAAGCAAGCTTCTGCAAATGCTGTAGTCAGTGCCAACAGGGTACACAGGCAGTACTGAGAGTCACCTGTGTCTCTGCACCAGGATATTTGAGTGGTGTGCTTTCATGATCACCAGTTCACATCATGACAGCAGCCACACTAACTAATGTCTTGGCCGAGATTATTCTAACTTCATTTACTCCTTTTTCTGTCCCTGATGCAGTAGAAGCCTCAAAAGTCTGAAACATCTTCCAAAGATTTTCAGGCTGCTGACTTACCATCAGTAAAATTTTTCTATTGTTTTCTTCCTAGATAAGCAATAATAGTAAACATCTACATTATTTTCTTTGCCTAATGAAGTGTAATTTTTGACTACTTCAGAGCTTTTCAAAGTTGATGTGCTCCGTGCTGGCTTGACTAATACTTCCCCACACAATAGTGATAAGATCTAACCCCTTAATGTAGCTAGATATGTATTTTTCAGTCACAGCTAAGTGTGTGCTTCATTTTTACAGCTAATTTTGAATAACTTTTAGAAATATTTGAATGATTTTACATTCTTGTAAGCAACATATGAAATCTCTAATCCAAAGACTTAACAATATTCTGGCTTTGACACTGCGGATATTATAGGAAGTGAGTGGTGATGATTCACTGACCCCTTGAGAAAAGTTGTTTTTATTACTAAGGAAAGTTAGTACCTTTCCATTTATTTATTGGTCATTTAAATATCTTTTCTTTATGAAGTACCTATTCAACTATAATTTTTGTAGGATTTTCTTTGTCATACTGATTTGTATGAGTGTTCTTTTTATATCTGGCCCTAAATATTTATTGGATTTGGTGCTGAGAATATCACTCACCTATGTACATCACCTGTGTCAGTTTTGAGGTTTCTTTTTATGAGCAGAACATATTAATATTGTCTACTTTCTCACTTTTAAATTGTATGGTTAATAGCATGGGGTTTTTAAAAATTCTTTACCTTCCCCAAAGTAAAGTTATGCTCTCCTCTATCTTGCTTTCTAAAATGGTACTGTTTAAATTTCACATCAATTACAGTGTTGCAACATGAAGTAAGGGGCCAAAGTATTTATGTATATGGATATTTTCCTGACTAATAACCACTTTTATTTAAAAGATTATCCATTTCTTCTTATAATTGAAATTGATCTTTTATGATAAATTAATTAATATATGTGAATCTGTTCTGGACCTCTACTCTTTTCCATTCATCAGATTTTAGTTGTTTGGATGTTTATTGCAAGGATACTAATAGAAAATAAAATCATAGTCCAATGTCACTGATGGGCATGCATGCAAAATATGCTCAACAAAATACTAAAAAATAAACCTTCAACAGTATTGTAAAAAAAGATTCATCATGGGCCGGAGGATTACCTTAGTGGTTCCGGCACCTGCCTCGCAAGCTCAAGGTCCTGAGTTCGATCCCGGAAACCACATACAATGCTGGGCGTGGAGACTCACGCCCACCAGCAATCAATACCACATACCACAGTGCCAGGTGTGGTGGCTCACGGGTGTGGTGGCTCACACCTGTAATCCCAGCACTCGGGAGGCAGAGATAGGAGGATTGCTGAGTTCGAAGCTTGCCTAGGCTACATAGTGAGCTCAGAGCTAGCCCGAACTACAAAGCGAGACCTTGTCTCAAAAAAAAAGATTCACCATAATTAACTTTGATTTATCTCTGATATGTAGGTATGGTACAACATGCAAATCAAGAAATAGAATTCACCATGCTAACATAATAAAAGGGAAAATTCATATGATCATCATAACAATAGAGAAAAGAAGCCCTGAGCAAAATTCAACATTGGTCCTTGAGAAAAACCTGCATAAATTAGATACGTTAAGACTGATATTCAACTCACAGTGGATACGAGATTTAAACATTAAAACAGAAACAATAAGACTGATATTCAAGAAGAAAGAGATCACAACTGACATCATCCTACTGGTGAAGAGTTTGAAAGGTTTTACCCTAATGGAGGAACAAAGGATGCTTACTCTCATCACTTCTATTTCTACAGCATTCCATACTTAATCAAAGAAGTTACAAAAATTGATAAAAAGAAATATAAATAATCTATATAGGAAAGGACACAACACTCTGAAAAGGAAATTTAGTAAATTTAATTAAAGAGGTGAAATGTGTATATTAAAGGCTTTAAAGGTTTGATGGAAAAAAGTAAAGATGACACTAATAAAAAATATTTTCTGTTTATGGACTGGAAGACTTAACATTGTTAAAGTGTATAAATATCCAAAACAGTGCATGAAAAGCAATGCTATTCTTACGAAAAATTTTAATGTGTTTTATTTTAGGAACAGAACAAAAGCTAAAAATGTCTAGCAAACACAAAATAGTCTGAATAAGTAAAACATTGACCAAAAGGACAAAAGTGGAGGCATCACACTACCAGAATTCAAAGTCCACTGTAACACCACAGTTATCAAAACAGTGTGGTACCAGGATAGAAACAGACACATCTGCCAGAGGAATAAGAGAGACACTCAGAAATACTCACACACTTCCACTGATTTGATGCTAAACAGAAGTGTTAAGAACATAAAATGTTGAAAAGATCACTTCATTAATTTAAAAATTAGCAGCCAGAGTAATCTTTTATGCTTATTCCCCAAACCCAGTCTCTGTAGGGTAATATGTTAGAGAACATGTGGAACTTGCCTATTCAATAGAGTCTGACAGATAGGAAAACCCAAAGTTGGGAAGCTGACATTCTATAGGATTTGCTCTGGAGAGAACAATATTTGCTATGTAATGTAGGCACATGCTCTCTACAGAGGGGAACGAGATACCTATTTCTTTAATGTTATGAACTATCCCCAGGAAACAGGCATAACTAAACTTTACTAGTAAAAGATGCAGACCATCAAAAAATGTACACTATGATCTCCTTTTTTGCCTACATTGAGTAAAGACTGATCCCACACAGGCAGGCCTCTGGCCCACCTTCCCTCACAGCTCCTGGGCCCTGAGCACTTGTACAGCATGGTTGGAGAACCACCCCCCCCCCCAGAAACTCTATCTACTTCTCTGCCCATGCTGAGCAAATGCTGCTTGTGTGCGGGCAGGCCTCTTGTGCAGGACTGGCCCACCTTCCCCATAGGGTTTGGGCCCTGAGCTCCCACATGACCAGCATGCGAGGAAGAGCCCACAAAGACTCCACCTTCTACTCTTCCCACATTGTCACTGGGGCCCTGACTTCGCATAGGACTGGCACATGGGGAGGACCCCCTAGAGACTCCATTTACTTGCCTACACATACTGAATAAATAAGGTGGCAGTGCTGGGATTTAGGCAAAGGCCTTTAGTGCACACCTGCCCTTGTCTGTCACAATGAAAAAACAGAAGACTGAAGAATGGCTGTTGACTACAGCCATTGGACAGTTTGTGGAGTCAGTCCCACCTACAGAATGCTGGACTCCTGCAGAGTTCAAGCCTACAGGAGTTCAGTGAGGTCAACTCAGGCATCTAGCCAGAACCTAGACAACTCAGGTCAGCTCAGGTATCTAGCCAGAACCTAGATGGGGGACAATGGCTGTCTTCCTGTGACTAGTCAACTCCGATCTGTATACTACCTACAGGAGACCACAGATCCATGTCATGAAGGACCCTTCTGTAGTGTTTTCAGCTTTTTTTCTTCCTTTTCTTTTCTTTCTTTTTTTTTTTTTTGTGTGTGTTGCTGCTGTTGCTATTGTTGTTCTTTCATTTTTTTCTGACCTCCCTTGTATTCTTCATTTCTCTACTCTCTTGTTACTGACTGTCCAATTTGGGGTTTTTTCCTTCTCTTAACTGTTCTTATTTTTTTTTATTATTTTTTATTTTTTTGGTGGTACTGGGGATCAAACTCAGGCCCTTGTGAAGCCAAGGTTGGCACGGTACCACTTGAGCTAAATCCCCAGCCCCCTTAACTGTTCTTATTTTTACATGACAAGGAAAATACTCTCCTATTATCCTGTTGCTGCTGGGTAACCCTATTCTTCTTTGATTTTTCCATCCTCTTGTCCTCCAGTCAGGATCAGTCCCCAGAAGTTAATACATTTCAGTCTTTCCTGTTCTCTCTTTCTTCTGTATTATTATAGGAGAGTGAATACAATTTCTAGTGGTCCTGCTGTTGCTAGTCTGTTCTACTTTGTAATCGTCCCTTCTGTATCTTTTGTTCTCTATTCTCTATCAGTTTCTGTGATGTTTATATATCTTCTAACCCTATTTTTAATCTCTTCCTCTTCTTCTATCTTTCTATACCCTCAATTCCCTGGTGACCCTTTATTCTCAAAGGGTGATGCTGCCATCTTGAAGGATCTGTCTGTATGTAAGCATATTTGTGGGTAGTTCTAAATTTTGTCTATAGTCACAGGTCTAACTCATGAGGTTAAAGCTATCAGAATAGTAATTGCCAAAGCTTGTCATTTCCTGTGCTGTTTGATATTGTTGATGATACTATTTGTAGTATCTTAACTGAGGTGATATGATTGTTCTGTTTAAGTATCTTCTGTGGTGTGCCAGAATTGAGATCACTTAAGGGCCATCACAGATACAAAGAGGACAACCCAGAAAGTGTTCATCTCCTTAAGTTTCAAATATTAAGAACAGGGGCTGGGGATTTAGCTCAAGTGGTACCGCACCAACCTTCGACACACAAGGGCCCAAGTTCGATCCCCAGTACCGCAAAAAAATAAATAAATAAATAAAATTAAGAACAAAGAGACTTGCATTAAATATTTCCCAGGCAAGAGACTAGGGATTAAACCAAAACCTTCAGCAACAACACAGAAAAATAAGAGGAAAAAAAAAAAAAGAAATGAGAAAAAAATTTTAAAACCCAGACAAAAGATCATCACCACAGAGGAAACCAGGAAAAATGCAAGTAGAACAAACTGAAGCTTAAACACCAGGGCACTGACCCAGTATCAAAAAAGAGGCTAGTAAAATGAAAATCAGAAATAATTTTTCAGATAAAAACAGTGTCCAAAGAAGGAGATATGAATAATAACACAAAAGCTGAAAGCAGGAACATGATAAAAATCTCAGATTATGAAAATTAGTAATGGAATCTTAAACAGATTCAAACACATTTCCTAGCAATGAAAACTCCAATGAAAGTGTGAAAAATAGAATGAATGAATATGAAGGCAAAATATTAGAAAGGATTACAGTCAGTGAACAGGAAAGGAATAATTTCTGGAAAATAACAAGGGACAACAAGAAATCAGTTTAGCAGCTGGTAGATGAAACAAAGAATAATATAAGACTGAATGGAGTAGGTGGAGAAACAGAAGACCATGCAAAAGATATTTTTTTTAAAAATGTTCACAGATATAATATTAGAAAATGTCACAGGAAAAGGAAAAAAATTTGACATACAGATAAGTGAGGTATACAGGATTGTAAGTAGCTAGATATAAAAAATCTATACCTACACATAATAATCAAGATTACAGAAACCCAACAGAAGAACAAAATATTGAAAGAAGTCAGAGAAAAGAAACAAACCACATTCAAAGGAAAGCCCATCCTAATCACAGCAGACTTCTCAGCACAAACAATCAAGCCAAGGACAGCCCAAAGTATTGCAAACCCTAAAAGAAAACAACCTCCAACCTAGATTGACATACCCTGCAAAACTGGCATAGTGAATAAGCAAGATCTAACAATATGCTATATACAAAAACCACAACTAATTCAGAAATATCCAGGGGCCGGAGGGTTAGTTAGCTCAGTGGTTCTGGCGCCTGCCTTGCAAGCGCAAGGTCCTGAGTTCGATCCCCGGTAACCACAATGCCGGACGTGGTGGTTCACGCCTGTAATCCCAGCACTCGGGAGGCAGAGACAGGAGGATTGCTGAGTTCGCAGCAGCTTGCCTGAGCTACATAGTGAGCTCAGGGCCAGCCTGAACTACAAAGCGAGACCCTGTCTCAAAAAGCAAAAAAAAGAAAGAAATATCCATACACTGAAAGTAAAAGGATGAAAAATAATTCTCTACGAGACAGGAAACTGTAAAAGACCCAGAGTAGCTACCTTATTTGCAGATAAAATAGATTTTAAACCAAAACTAATTAAGAGAGTCAAAACAGGAAATTATATCCTCATACAGAGAACAATCCAAGTGGAAGAGATGGTATTCATAAATATTTACACACCAAATTCTAGTGCACCCAACTATATAAAATGGATATTAATAGGCATGAAAAGCCAGATAAGCATTAATACAATATTAGTGGGGGACTCAATATACCACAGTCATGTATAGACAGATCAACTGGGAAAAATATTCAGTAATGTGTGCCAGAGATTTAGCTCAGTGGTTCTGGCACCTGCCTAGCAAGCACAAGGGTCCTGGTTTGATCCAGGAACCCACATACAACAATATTGGCATGGTGACTAACACCCAGCAGAAATCAGCACCACATACCATAATGCTGGGTGTGGTGGCTCACACCTGTAATCCCAGCACTCAGGAGGCAGAGACAGGAGGATTGCTGGGTTGGAGGCTTGCCTGGGCTACATAGTGAATTTGGGGCCAGTCTGAACTATAAAACAAGACCCTGTCTCAAAATAATTATGACAAAACAACATAGAGGAACTTATGGGACACAATGAAAGCAGTTCTAGGAGGGAATTCCATAGCAGTCAATGCCACATTAGGAAAACAGAGCAAGCTGAAACAAACAATGTAATGATTAGCCACCAACTACTAGAAAAATAGGAGCAAGATGAGCCAAAAGTCATACAAGAGAGGAAAGCATAAGGATTAGACAGAAATTAATGCAATTAGACTAAGAGAATGATACAAAAAAATCAATGAATTGAAGAGTTTGTTTTTTGAAAGAATAAATAAAATTGACAGACTCTTAGCCAAACTTATCAAAAAAGGAAGGAAAAGGCTCAAACCCATGCAAAAAGGAATGAAGAGTGTTAAATCATCACAGATCCAACAGAAATTCAAAGGATAATAAACACCTACTTTGAGAACTGGTACTCTAATTAGATGGAAAACACAGAAGAAATGGATAGATTCCTAGATACATATGTACTTTGAAAGTTGAACAAGGAAGATATAAAAATGCTAAACACCTCAATATCTATATGTGATATTGAAAATGTAATTATAAACTTACCAACAAAGAAAGTTCCTGGTCCTGATGATTTACTGCTAAATTCCCGAAGACTTTCAGAGAAGAGCTAATGACACTACACCTTAAACTCTGTAATGAAATTGAAAAGGAGGCAACACTCCCAAGTACATTTCTAGAAGCAACCATTATACTGATTCCAAAAGCAGAGAAAGACCCAACCAAAGAAGAACTACAGGCCAACCTCCCTATTTAACTTTGATGCAAAAATCCTCAATAATATACTGGAAAACAGAATATAGATGTTCAGCAAGAGGATCAAACACTTTGACCAAGTTGGATTCATACCAGTGACATAGGAATGGTTCAACATCTGTAAATCAATAAATGTAATACACTACATTAACAGACTCAAGAACAAAAACTATATGGTCATCTCATTAGATGAAGAAAAAGCATATGACAAAATCCAATGCTTATTCATTAATAAAACCCAACAGAAAATTGTAATGCCTGGTTTTAATCTCAAACTGATAAAAGCTGTTTGTGAGAAACCAGCAGCCAGCATCATTCTAAATGATAAAAACTGAAACCTTTCACACTAAGATCAGGAACACGACAAAGATAATCACTATCACAACTCCTGCTTAATATAGTTTTGGAAACATTAGTCACAACAATTAGGTAAGAAAAATAAATGAAAAGAATAAAGATAGGAAAAGAAGAAGTTGTCACTGTTTGCTGATGAAATAATACTCTACATAGAAGATCCTAAAAACTCAACCAAAAGACTGTTAGACTTAATCAGCAAATTTAGTAGCATAGCTTGGCCTAAGGTCAACCCTGAAAAATCAATAGCCTTTGTATACACAAACAACAGACTCAGTGAAAGAGAAATCACAGAATCAATTTCTTTCAAAATAGCATCCAAAAACACAAGATGTCTAGGAATCAATCTAACAAAGGAGATGAAAGATCATTACTCTGAAAACTATGGTATTCTGAAAATGGAAATTGAGAGGATATCACATATTCCTTGTTCCTGGGTAGGAAGAACCATCATCAAAATAGCCATACTCGGGCTGGAGATTTAGCTCAGTGGTTCCAGCACCAGCCTGGCAAGTGCAGGGTCCCTAGCTCGATCCAGGAAACCATATACAGTATTGGTTGTGGTGACTCACACCCACCAACAATTAGTACCACATATCATAAATGCCAGGTTTGGTGGCTCAAGACTGTAATCCCATCATTTGGGAGGGAGAGGCAGGAGGATGGCTGAGTTTGAGGGTTGCATGAGCTACATAGTGAGCTCAGGGCCAGCCTGAACTACAAAGTGAGACCCTGTCTCAAAAAAAAAAGCCATACTCCCAAAAGTACTATATAGATTCAATGAAATCACCCAAAAGCGTATTTTATATAGCTATAAAAATAATCCAAAAATTATCTGAAACTGCAAGAGACCTAGAATAGTAAAAGCAATCCTAGGCAACAGGATCATAGTAGAAGGTATCACAATCCTCAATTTGAAACTGTACTGCTAAGCCACTGTGATTAAAAAAAAAAAAAAAAACAGCATGGTACTGTCAAAGAAACAGACCAGAGGATCACTGGAACAGATTAGAAGATCTGGAAACAACCTCAGATATACTAACCCTCCCCATCTTTGACAAAAGAGCCAAACACCGTCAGTAGAGGAAAGATACCCTTTTTAACAATACTGGAAAAACTGGATTTCTACTTTCCAAAGATTAAAGCTAGATTTTTGTTTCACCATACTCCAAACTGAAGTCAAAGTAGATTAAAGACCTAAATATTAAAACAGAACCCAAAATCTGCTGGAAAACATGTTAATTAGAACTCTTAAAGACATTGTCTTAGGGAAAGACTTTATGAACAAAATCTCAGCAGCATGAGAACTAGCAGAAAGAATCAACAACTGGACTTTCATCTTACTATGAAGCTTCTGCACAGCAAGCCAAGCCACCAACAGAACAAAAAGATAACCTACAACATGGGAAAGAATTTTTACCAGCTGTTTCTTAGATATAGGACCATCATCACCTAGAGTTGTAAAGAACTTACAAACACCACCTCCCGCAAATGTAAAGACCCAGTTAAAAAATGGAGATCTGAAATGAACAGACACTTTTCAGAGGAAGAAGGAAGAGCAGATAAGAAACATGAAGAAATGCCCAACACTGCTAGTCATTCAAGAGATGCAGATGCAAATAACACTAGGATTCCATGTCACTCCACAAAGAATGGCTGCTATCATAAAGTCAACCAAAAGCAAGTGCTGGCAAGGCCATGGGTAGAAGTAAACTGCTCTCCGCTGTTGGTGGTAATATAGATTGGATCAACCAGTATTTAGGTCAGTGTGGAGATTCTTCAAAAATACTAAGAGTCTAGCTCCCATTTAACATTGTTATTCCCCTGCTAGGTATATACATCCAATAGTTAAAAGAAACATACCACAGTGACCTATGTGCACCCATGTTTATAACAGCTCAGTTTGTGATAGTGAAATCTTTAAACAACTCATATGCCCATCAGCTGGAGACTGGATAAAGTAGATGTGGGTTTTTTTATAAGATGGAGTATTATTCTGCCATAAAGAATGACACGTTTGAGTCATTTATACTCAAATGGATGTATCTTGAGAACATACACTTAAGTAAAATAAATAGGACACATATGTATAAATACCACATCTTTTCTCTAATATGAAAAATCAAAGGTATAAATGAATGCTAAAATATATGATAGGTAATGTGATGTATGAAGAAAACCTGCAAAAGGGAAACTGTGGCTAGGGGAAATGCTCTATGTACTTGTTCCTTTCCAAGTATAATTTTGGATTTTTTATTAGGTATAAATCTAGTCATTTTATTTCTGATTTCATTTAGCATTTACTATGCAAAATCTATCTTGTATTTAAGCAGAAATTGGTTAATTAATTAGTGGATGTAAGGGCTGGAGATTCAGTTCAGTGGTTCCTCTGCCTGCCTAGCAAGCGCAAGGTACCCGGTAACCACATACAATGATATGATATTGAGCGTGGTGACTCACACCCACCAGCAGTACCACACCCCACAATGCTGGATGTGGTGGCTCACGCCTGTAATCCCAGCACTCTGGGGGCAGAGGCAGGAGGATTTCTGAGTTCCAGAATTGCCTGGGCTACATAATGAGCTCAGGGTCAGCCTGAAATACAAAGCGAGACCTTGTCTCAAAAAAAAAAAAAAATAGCTGATGCAAAGTAAGGAGTACAGTGTTTGACATTATGGTACAGTTTATACCTATCCTGCTTTTTTATTGCACTAGTATCAACACCATTGATTAAGTATATAGTATTACTTTGGTTGGTTGGTTTTATAACAGATTCAGACTCTACTTCAGTTTGAACTCAATGTATGGTTGAAGCTGGCCTTGAACTTGCATCAGTTCTCCTGCCTTAAACTCCCAAATGCAGGGATTACAGACAGACACCACCAAACCCTGCCAAGTACTAACTACTTTTTAATTTTATGTTACAGATTAGCATCTTTCCTTTTTCCAGCAAAATAAATGATTCTTCAGTGACATAAACCTATTCTTTACATAACAAAATTCTCCATAGTACTCAGATCAGTGCCAGAGTGAAATGAATAAATTAAACGCTAGAAAGCTTTTTAGATTTAGTGACAAGATATGTGACTGAATAAATGAATCATAATATTATTTATTATGAAGTTGGTATTTTAAGTGGTAACATTCATATCTTCTTACTCTTCAAAATAATTTTATAGTGTAAGCCCTATTGTAATAGAATATGAAGATATTGATACCCAGAGAGCTTAAGTAGCTTGCCTACTCACTTTGATAATCAGTAATAGAACAGGCTTCAACTTCTAACCAAAACCAATGCCCTTCAGTATTCCATTATCTCTAATCATTATGCTTGGCAAAAGATGTATCAACTGACTTGTAGCCCTTTTGCCATGATAATGCATAGTGGTATCTCTTAGTAAATACAGAAAGAAAGATTGATATTCTGACACTGGAAAAAAATGTAAAGAAATTTAAAGTGAAATCTTTAGTATTTACTCTTATTGTGGACCCTTTTGTTTAATAACTTAAAAGATGATTTATACAAAACAATGGAATACACTGAGAAATAACATATATAGATACTCTGGACTTCAAACCCTGTAATCTGGCCTGGTCTGGTTACCGTGCCATCTCCATATTCTGACAGCCTAGGGAGGGTGAGCGGGAATGTGGAATTAAATCACCCAGACTGCGTGGATGGGAACCTCCTCTCTCTCTTTTTTTTTTTTTTTTAATCATGGAAGTTACCATCATTCACATAGGGCACCTTGGGATGTGATAGGATGAAAGGGCGGGCACAGTGCTCATGGTGGGATGTGATTAGGCACAAAGACGGAAGCAGCATTTAGCAATATATGATTGGTCTGTGTCACCTGCATCAACTGCCTCTGTGCGTTGCTATGGTTTCTTAAAGGGGCATGGCCTCTTTTTGTCCTCCAGGAGAGAGAGCGAAAGAGAGAGACACAGAGAGAGACAGAGAGAGAGAG